>JACBWV010000300.1:0-85000 GCA_013435795.1 Chlamydomonas sp. ICE-L
CACCAACCACCGCACACACACACATCAGTACCCACCTACACACCAGCACAATTTTCACCACCCACCACCCATGACCTGTCCCCTACAATCAACACAACCATGCACAGGTGCGAAATCTACTTTTGGACTCAGGTTCGTGTGAGCCCCCCCCCCACCACCACCACCACCACCACCACACACACACACACCACCTACACGCCACCCACCACCCACCACCACCACCGTCCACAGCCCACAGCCCACCACCACCCATACCTCCCATTACACCATGCACAGGTGCTGAAGCGTGTTGGTCAGGAGTGTGAGCCCCCCCCCCACCACCACCACCACCACCACACACACACCACACACCACCTACACACACACACCACCCACCACCACCACCGTCCACAGCCCACAGCCCACCACTACCCATACCTCCCATTACACCATGCACAGGTGCTGAAGCGTGTTGGTCAGGAGTGTGAGCCCCCCCCCCACCACCACCACCACCCACCAACCACCACACACACACACCACCTACACACACACACCACCCACCACCACCACCGTCCACAGCCCCCAACCCACCACCACCCATACCTCCCATTACACCATGCACAGGTGCTGAAGCGTGTTGGTCAGGAGTGTGAGGCACATGGCATTGTGTACTGGACTGCAGCTCAAGCAGGCGGGAAAGGACTGCATGAGGTGGGTGTGGGGGAAAATGTATTGTGTGGTGGTGGTGGTGGTGGTGTGTGGGTGAGCAGTGGTTGTGGTGGTGGTGATGTGTCGGTGTGTGGGGGGAAATAATTTGTGTTTGGTGGTGGTGGTGTGTGTTGTGGTGGTGGTGGTGGGGAAACAAAATGGTTTAGAGTGAACATCTTTGGTGTGCATTCTGTACTGGACTGCAGCTTAAGTTCGGGGGAAAGGACTGCATGAGGTGGGTGAGGGGGTAGATGTTTTGTGTGTGGTGGTGGTGTGTGGTGTGTTTGGTGGTGGTGTGTGTGTGGTGGTTGTGGTGGTGAACCGCGATGGTTTATAGTGAACATCTTTGGTGTGCATTGTGAACTGGATTGTAGCTCAAGCTGGGGGGAATGGCATGTATGAGGTGTGTTGGGGGGGGAATGTATTGTGTGCCTGGTGGTGGTGGTGGTGGTGGTAGTGGTGGTGAACCGAAATGGTTTATAGTGAACTTCTTTGGTGTGCATTGTGAACTGGACTGTAGCTCAAGCTGGGGGCAAAGGACTGCATTAGGTGTGTGTGGGGGGGATGTATTGTGTTTGGTGGTGTTTGTGGTGGTGGTGGTGGTGGTGAACATCTTTGGTGTGCATTGTGAACTGGATTGTAGCTCAAGCTGGGGGAAAAGGACTGCATGAGGTGGGTGTGGGGGGAATGTATTGTGTTTGGTGGTGTTGGTGTTGGTGGTGATGTGTGGCGGCGGTGAAACAAGATGGTTTAGAGTGAACATGTTTGGTGCGCATTGTGAACTGGACTACAGCCCAAGCTGGGGGGGAAGGACTGCATGAGGTGGGTGTGGGGGGAAATGTATTGTGTCTGGTGGTGGTGTGAAGTTGTTGTTGGTGGTGGTGGTTAGAATTTGTAGGTGATGGAGTGAAGGTGGTGGTGGTGGTTAGAACTTGTAGGTGATGGAGTGAAGGTGGTGGTGGTGGTTAGAATTTGTAGGTGATGGAGTGAAGGTGGTGGTGGTGGTTAGAATTTGTAGGTGATGGAGTGAAGGTGGTGGTGGACGTTTGAAGTTGGTGGTGCTGGTGTAAAGGTGGTGCTGGAGGTGTGAAGTTGTTGGCGGTCACATCCACATCCACATGCACACACGCACACACACACACATGAATGCAATTGTGCACATACACATACACACCCACACCCATTTACCCCCCACCCCCACCCCTCCCTCCCGCACCCCACCCCACCCCACCCACCCACACCCCTCTACCCTGCAGGTCCGCCGTCCGAATTCCATCCGTACCTTGGGAGGCAGGTTTAGCTCAGGTTCAATTTACAAGCTACTCACGTCCCACACACACACATCCACATGCATACCCACCCACCCCAGCCACCCCACCCCCACCCCCACCCCCTCTCTCTCTACCCTGCAGGTCCGCCGTCCGTATTCCATCCGTACCTTGGGAGGCAGAAAGGTTGTGGGAGGCAGGATTGGGTCAGGTTCAATGAGAGACCAGCTGGAGCAGTGCTCAACACAGGGTAGCCTGAACAAGGTAAGGTGACACACACACACACACACCGTAATTTATTATCCCTTTTTTTCTTCTTGTGACTTCTCATTTGTTAGCTTCTTACCTCCGCCACTGCAAGTGGTTGAGATCTGGGTCCTGCTCTAGGGGGTTTAATACCTACGCCACCAAAACGGTGGTTGGGAGTTTGGTTTGTTTGTCCTCGACACACCCCTGATGTAATGGTTTTTTTTGCTTTGTGGGTGCTTTTTCTTTTTGTTTAAAGCACAGAGTCTCATACACCCTCGCGGTGTCAAGTAGACTTTAACATGTAATGTACACACACACACACACACACACACCACACGAACACCACACCACACACACACACCACACACCACACACCACACACACACACACCACACCACACACCACACACACACACACACATATACACACACACACCAGCTGAAGCAGTGCTCAACACAGGGTTGCTTGAAGAAGGTAATTTGTCACACACCACACACAAACACTGCACAGCACCGCACCACACACACACCCACGCCAAACCCCACCAACGCACTACAACAAACCCACAACACAACACACCCGCAGCACACCCGCCCCACACTTGGAAGCTTGACCAAGATAAGCTGTCACACACCACACACACCCACACCACACATACACCACACACACACACCACACATACACACCACACACACCACACTTGGAAGCTTGGCAAAGGTAGGTTGTCGCACACCACACCACACACCACACCACACATACACACCACACACACACACCACACCCATAAACACACCGCATTCATATCCACACCACACCACACACACACCACACTCATAAACACACACCACTACACCACACTACACAGGGAAGCTTGAACAAGGTAAGTTGACTCTCTCGTACATGTGGTACGCCCGCCTTCATCGTGGCCGACCTTCACTCCACTGCTTCTATCATGCAAGCAGCCGCTACTGCCCCTCACCCAAACCCACACCACACCCTCACCTGGATTCTCACCACACCACAGCCACACCCCACCACTCAGGATCACGGGGGAGGTATTCCCGCCTTCATCGTGGCCGACCTCCACTCCACTGCTGCAATCATGCAAGCAGCCGCTACCGCCCCCCACCTCACCGCCCCACATCCACACTCACACCACACCCACACCCCACCACTCAGGATCGCGGGGGAGGTATGCCCGCCTTCATCGTGGCCGACCTCCACTCCACTGCTGCAATCATGCAAGCAGCTGCTACCGCTTCTCCCGATTCCTTCTTCCATAGCAGCAAGCTTCTGCTGTACTTCGATGAGCCTAATATGGGAATCCACTTGGACAAGGACGTGGAATCAGTGGTGTGCTCAATCATGATGCATGCACCCATCACCACTGTGCTTGCATCTGCTACTCTGGGATCATGGGACGAGCTCCCGCCCTGGTGGAAGGGACAGGGTCAGCCAGCAACACGTACAATCATCACGCAGGTGGGTAGGGTGGTTGGGGAGGAGTTGTTTTGGTGAGTAGTACGTGTGCTCTTATATGATGCATGCACCCATCACCACTGTGCTTGCATCTGCTACTCTGGGATCATGGGACGAGCTCCCGCCCTGGTGGAAGGGACAGGGTCAGCCAGCAACACGTACGATCATCACGCAGGTGGGTAGGTTGGTTGGGGAGGAGTTGTTTTGGTGAGTAGTACGTGTGCTCTATTATGATGCATGCACCCATCACCACAGTGTTGGCATCGGCTACGTTGGGATCTTGGGACGAGCTCCCGCCCTGGTGGAAGGGACAGGGTCAGCCAGCAACACGTACGATTATCACGCAGGTGGGTGGGGTGGTAGGGGAGAATTTTTTTTGGTGATAAGGACGCGGAAGCGGTGGTGTGTTCCATCTTGATGCATGCACCCATCATGACAGTGTTGGAATTGGCTACCTTGAGCTCTTTGGACGAGCTCCCGCCCTGGCGTAAGGGAGAGGGTCAGCCAGCAACACGTACGATCACCAGTCAGGTGGGTAGGGTGGTTGGGGAGGAGTTGTTTTGGTGAGTAGTACGTGTGCTCTATTATGATGCATGCACCTATCACCACAGTGTTGGCATCGGCTACGTTGGGATCTTGGGACGAGCTCCCGCCCTGGTGGAAGGGACAGGGTCAGCCAGCAACACGTACGATCATCACGCAGGTGGGTGGGGTGGTTGGGAAGAATTTGTTTTGGTGATAAGGACGTAGAAGTGGTGGTGTGTTCCATCTTGATGCATGCACCTATCACCACAGTGTTGGAATTGGCTACTTAGGGCTCTTTGGACGAGCTCCCGCCCTGGCGTAAGGGTTAGGGTCAGCCAGCAACACGTACGATCATCACGCAGGTGGGTGGGGTGGTTCAGGAGGAATCGTTTTGGTGATAAGGACGTGGAAGCGGTGGGGTGCTCCATTTTGATGCATGCACCCATCACCACAGTGTTGGCATTGGCTATGTTGGGATCTTGGGACGAGCTCCCGCCCTGGTGGAAGGGACAGGGTCAGCCAGCAACACGTACGATCATCACTCAGGTGGGTGGGGTGGATTGGGAGGATTTCTGGTGATAAGGGCGGGGAAGCCGTGGTGTGCTCCATCTTGATGCATGCACCCATCACGACAGTGTTGGAATTGGCTACTTTGGGCTCTTTGGACGAGCTCCCGCCCTGGCGTAAGGGAAAGGGTCAGCCAGCAACACGTACGATCATCACGCAGGTGGGTAGGGTGGTTGGGGAGGAGTTGTTTTGGTGAGTAGTACGTGTGCTCTATTATGATGCATGCACCCATCACCACAGTGTTGGCATCGGCTACATTGGGATCATGGGACGAGCTCCCCCCCTGGTGGAAGGGACAGGGGCAGCCAGCAACACGTACGATCATCACTCAGGTGGTTGGGGTGGTTCAGGAGGATTGTTTCTGTTAAACGGGGTGGGATGGTTAAGGATCGATGGGGTTGAGTGAAGTGGGCGTGATCGTGTGTGTGCGGTGTGGTGGTGTGTGTGGTGGTGGTAGTGGTGGGGGTGGGAGGGGGTCTTAGGACGAGCCCCCGCCCTGGTGGATGGAACAGAGGCAGCCAGCAACACAACCAGACAAATACCAACCAACCAACCAACCAGACAAATACATGTATGAAGTGGACAAAAAGCAAGCCACCAACCAACCAAACAGCCAACCAAACAAACAACCAAATAACTAAACAACCAAACAAACAAACAATCAAACAAACAGCCAAACAAACAAACAAACAAACAAACAAACAGCCAACCAAACAGCCAAACAACTAACCAAACAAACAGCTAAACAACCAAACAACCAAACAAACAAACAGCCAAACAACCTAACTAACTAACCGACCGACCAACCAAACAACCAAACAACCAAACAACCAACCAATTAGTTAATTATGTAATGTATTATTATTCTTAATTTTTTTTTTTTTGCAGGAGCCTTACTGCCTGCCCATGCCCAACAAGCCAACCAGACAACAAATAACAAACAACAATCCAACCAACCAACCAATTAATGTTGCAGGAGCCTTACAGCCTGCCCATGTCCAACATGCCAACCAGGCAACCACCAACCAACCAACAACTATCCAACCAGCAACAATATAATCAATTGATTCATTAATGTATTTATTATCAATAACCGATCAATCAACCAACCAATTAATATTGCAGGAGCCCTACAGCCTGCCCATGTCCAACACGCCAACCAGGCAAACCAACCAACCAACAATAATATAATCAATTAATTAATTATCAATAACCGATCAACCAACCAACCAATTCATATTGCAGGAGCCCTACAGCCTGCCCATGTCTAAGCTACCAACCAACCATCCACCAACCAACAAAAAACAACCAACCAACCAACCAATTCATACTGCAGGAGCCCTACAGCCTGCCCATGTCCAAGCTGTGCGTGCTGGACAAGAACAAGGGCCAGCTAGCGCCTGTGAACGCCCTCCAGCTGTTCCAGTCCTCCAAGGAGTTTGTGCAGGTCCTTGGGCAAAGCCCCCGTCTGAGGGTCCTCCTCATGCGACACTTCTCCCCTGCCCAAGCCAACGAAATCGTCGGCCTCAGGCCCGAATCTGTGGAGACTGACCCCACGCCAACCAGCCGCGAGTCTGAAGGTGGTGAAGCTGTAGAAGCTGGTGGGGACGAGTGGCTCTCGACCATTTTGGGGCAAGATATGGCGAGTCTGAGGGAGGGTTTGTTAGAGTCTGAGTTGAGTTCGCTATCGTCAGAGACCTTCTACCAGCTTCGGGACCAGGCTTGGGCGGAGCCCCCCAAGCACTGCCCCAGCATGCGCGATGTGATCTCGCAAAAGGGCGTGACGCTGATCGCCACTCTGGACCCCCGCCAGCTGGCGTTCGAGGTAGCGGGCAAGTGGTCGGATGAGGTGCGCTGGTCTGAGACCGCGCATGACATCAAGGCAAAGATCAGCGCGGCAAAGCAAAAGCAGATGACAGCTGCAAAAGAGAGCCGGAGAACTCAGAAGAAGGGTGACGACGATGCTTCCCCTGCCATGGCTTCGGAGGGCAATGCAGTGGTGACCTTGCGGACAGGTGTGTTGGGGTGTGAGTGGGGGTGGGGGGGGGGGGCAAAAGCAGATGACAGCGGTGAAAGAAAGCCGGAGAACTCAGAAGAAGGGTGACGACGATGCTTCCCCTGCCATGGCTTCGGAGGGCAATGCAGTGGTGACCTTGCGGACAGGTGTGTGTGGGGGTGAGTGGGGGTGTGGTGTGTGGGAGGGTGGGGGGGGCAAAAGCAGATGACAGCGGTGAAAGAAAGCCGGAGAACTCAGAAGAAGGGTGATGACGATGCTTCGCCTGCCATGGCTTCGAAGGGCAATGCAGTGGTGACCTTGCAGACAGGTGTGTGTGGGGGTGGGGTTTGTGGGGGGGTGGGGGGGGGCAAAAGCAGATGACAGCGGTGAAAGAGAGCCGGAGAACTCAGAAGAAGGGTGACGATGATGCTTCGCCTGCCATGGCTTCGGAGGGCAATGCAGTGGTGACCTTGCAGACAGGTGTATGTGGGGGTGGGGTGTGTGTGTGTGTGGGGGGGGGCAAAAGCAGATGACAGCGGTGAAAGAGAGCCGGAGAACTCAGAAGAAGGGTGATGACGATGCTTCGCCTGCCATGGCTTCGGAGGGCAATGCAGTGGTGACCTTGCGGACAGGTGTGTGGGGTGTGAGCGTGTGGGTGGGTGGGTGGGTGGGGGGGGGGGGGGGGGAGCAGATGACAGCGGTCAAAGAGAGCCGGAGAACTCAGAAGAAGGGTGATGACGATGTTTCGCCTGTGTTGGGGTGTGAGTGGGTGGGTTTTCGGGTTTATGCTTTGATAAGAATGCCTTGAATCCTGCTAACCACAGCACCTGATAGGCCTGGGTGTGTGGGGGGGGGGGGGGGGGGGGGGGGGGTATGTGTGTGTCAAGGGTGTGTGTGTGTGGTGGTAGGCGTGTGTTCATGGTAGGCCTGGGTGGGTGTGCATTGATTCCTGCTAACCACATCACCCTTACATTACCTGACAGGCCTGTGGGTAGATCTGGAAGACGCCAAGGACACTGACATCGACATTCTGGTTATGCTGGCTAGAGGTGTGGCGTACGCTTGCTGCACTGGCACAGAGGCTCTGGTCAAGCGCTTGTACCAGCAGGTGATTTTTAGAACAAGAATAAATAATAATATGAACACGTGAATATATATACATACACATATACATATATATACACATATACATACACACATATATATACATATACATATACGTATATATGTGGCGTACGCTTGCTGCACTGGCACAGAGGCTCTCGTCAAGCGCCTTTACCAGCAGGTAATTGTTGTTCGAAGAATGCATAAAAATATGGACAGCTGGATATAATAGCATTTGTGTGTGTGTGTGTGGCGTACGCTTGCTGCACTGGCACAGAGGCTCTCGTCAAGCGCCTGTACCAGCAGGTAATTGTGTATTGAAGAATGCATAATAATATGGTCAGCTGAATATAATAGCATATGTGTATACGAGGGGGGGGGGGGGGGGGGGGGGGGGAGCAAGATAAAAGCTGCCGTACCGCATCTTCGCTTTGGATAGAGCTTATCCTCAAACTAAACAAGAAAGTTTTTTTTAGCCAAAAATAAAGTTGTACAAAGGTTAGAGGGTTCCTTACTTCGATCAATCACGTTTGAGCAACCTTCCGAAAGATTTAAGAGCATAACTGGATTGGGCACGAAAAGATCTTTCGAATGACCCCCATTTTAGGGGGGGTAGGGTGAGGTAATCGGGTTTTAGGATGGTGGTGGTGTGTGTGTGTGTGGGGGGGGGGTAATCAACTTTTCCCAAACTTTATTTCCCCCCTCTTTTTGTATGAAACTTCCACAATTCCAACTCCCATCTGAATTGGACACCATATTGAACATGCGGTCCAAAATCTGTCTTTCTGCCCCCCCCCCTGTGTGTATATATATGTATGGCGTACACTTGCTGCACTGGCACAGAGGTTCTTGTCAAGCGCTTGAACAAGCAAGTGAGGAAATAAATAAATATATACACAATATGTAATCAATAATATTATATTACTAATAATAAATAAAACAAAAAAACAGCTCTTGGGGAGAATGTGGCTCCCGTGTAATGCACAGGCGCGCACAACCTCTATCACCATCTCCCTTCCCCTCTCATCCCCACCCCAGCCCTACCCTTCACAAACACACACCGCACACACACACCACACATACACCACCACACAAACACCACACAACACCATGCAGACACTCTACCACACGCACCATCACACGCACACTTTACCACACACACACCACCACCACACACACAGCACCACACACATACACACTCATATACACACACATAAAACTGAACCCTCAAAGACTACAATGCAGCCCCCCCCCCCCCCCCCCCCCCCCCCCCCCCCGCACACACACACACTGACCCCACCACACCACACACACACTGACCCACACTGACGCCCACCGCACCCCACTTACATACCACCACACACATACGCACAGTGACACCACACTGGCACCACCACACCCCACTTCTACAGGCCCTCCTGTACGTACAAGAGAAAACTAGCAGCCACCCCCCCATCACCACCACACACACAGACCACACCCCACCACACCCCACTTCTGCAGGCCCTCCTCTACGTCCCAGAGGAGGCTAGCAGCCAACCCCCCATCACCACCACACACATTCCACCCCACCCCACACACACTGACCCCACCCCACCCCACCCCACTTCTACAGGCCCTCCTCTACGTCCCAGAGAAGGCCAGCAGCCAACCCCCCATCAGCGTCCTCGTTGTGGACTACTCCTCCGTCTATGGTACCGACTGCCCAGCTGTGGACGTCATCATCATGTGCGAGGATCTAGGGGCACACATGAGCTGGGAAGACCACCAGCAATTCATTGGACGTCTCAGGCGAGACGGCACATGCATCTACCCCTCCCTGAAGATGCTGCGATGGGCCACAGTGCGCAGTGTGTCTGAAGCTGTTGACGATGAGACAGAGACGAAGCTATTCCGCTCCGTGTCGAACGAGTTGCAGAAGGTGGGTGCCAGTGGAGGTTGGGGTAGAGGGGGATGTGGTAAAGGGATGCGTCAAGTGAAAAGCATACTGCCGACGCCAAGGCTGTCGAAGCTAATGAGATGATTGGAGCCTGAAAACGTTGTCTGTCCGTACTAACTGACTAACTGACTAACTGACTAACTAACACTTTTCAGGGACAACATCCCTGTTTCATTTCATATCAGGCTCTGCTGTGTCGTTTGAACAGCGAAACTGCCGACGCCAAGGCCGTCGAAGCCTAGATGATCGAGATTGCCAAGTCTTGCTCTGTCGGCAAGACCACTGGCCGTGCGGAGATCGCTTGCACAGTCCTCACTTCAGGCCTTTGCAGCCTAACTAACTTCATTTCATTTATTATCACTCCGTACTAACTAACTTCATTTCATTTCATCTCACTCGGTACTAGCTAACTTCATTTCATTTCACTCCGTACTAACTAATTTCATTTCATTTCACTTACTTTCATTTCAGGCTCTGATGCATCATGTGAACAGCAAAACCGCCGAGGTCAAGGCCGTCAAATCTGAAATGATTGGGACCTGAAAAAGTTGTCCGTCCGTACTAATTAACTTCATTTCACTTCATTTCGTTCCAGGCTCTGATGCGTCATGTGAACAGCGAAACTGCCGACGTCAAGGCCGTCGAAGCTGAGATGATCGAGATTGCCAAGTCTTGCTCTGTCGGTAAGACCACCGGCCGTGCCGAGATTGCTTGCACCGTCCTCACCACCTGCCTCCGCAGCCTCCTCCCTCTCCCACCGCTTGACGATAATGTTGACGACCCCACGCTCAACAAGAAGGCCAAGGTGGCAGCTGCTGTGCAGCTTCTCAAGTCAGCCTGTGCCAGGCTGAAGAAGTGGGGGCCCATCTCCCCCATCGACCTCATCAAGCTTCCTCGCACAGCCGGTGAACAGGTGAAGCTGTTGAACGAGCTCGACAAGCTCTGCGGGTGTGATGTGAAGTCAGAGCGCCCCTCTATCTTGGTCCCCCCAGCGCCTGGCGGGGGGGAGTTCGTCCCCATCGCTGGTAAGCTCATGGAGTGGCTGTATGACGAAGATGCGTTCAAGGAGGAGCTTGTCTTATCGTGGGCCAAGTCGGCCCCCAAGACCAGCTTTAGGACAGCGTTGGATGACTTCATCCAGTGGCTGGAGGAGGCTGACTCAGAGGAGGAGTCTGACTAGACGTGTGTTTGTGAGCGAGTTAGACAGATAGGATGGCAGGGCAGTGGTTGTGCGATGAGTATGTATTCAAGGAGGGGCTTGTTTTATCGTGGGCCAAGTTGGTTGGCCCCCCGGACGAGCGCCGGATGAAGGTAGCGCTGGATGACCACGCCCAGTGGCTGGAGGAGTCTGACTAAGATGAGGAGTCTGATTAGGCGTTTGTTTGTGAGCAAGTTAGCCAGATAGGATGGGGTTAGTGCGATGAAATTGGGGGGCTTGTTTAGCAGAGTCGGCCCCCTGGACGAGCTTAATGATAGCGTTGGATGACTACGGCCAGTGGCTGGATGAGACTGACTCAGGGTCTGGCTAGGTGTTGTGTTCGTTAGTGGGATGGAAGGGAGGGGCAGTGGTTGAAACGAGGTATAAGGCACTACTTTTATTCTCAGCTATAATGCAGAGCAGCAGCTTCTATGTCGCTCCTCTGTGTGGCTATTCAGAAGGCTGAGCTGGCTGGCTCAGCTAGCAAAACAAAACTGAAAAACTAGGAGCTTCGAAGGCAATTGTTAGGCAGCATCGCAAGCGACGCGGAAAATTGGCTGTGGGGTGTTGGCACCGGAATTGAGCGGACCGAAGCCAGTTAGAGTTGCGAAACAGTTGGCTGGCGTGTCGGGCTTTGTCTCGAGGGGGCGGTGGGACGGACAACGGGATGACCCAAAATACGAAAAGAAAAGCCCGGGTGCCAGCAGAAGCTAGAGTATCCAGTGCTACCATGCCTGGGTACAAGCAGAAGCAAAATTGGCCTGGTGCTACCAGGCCAGAATTGCTTCGTTGCATGAAGGTCAGAAATGTGTGATGCTAATAGGGCAGAAATGCCTTGGTGCTTGCAGGCCATAACTGTCGTGGTGCTATCAAAGGCATAAATTGTCTGGTGCAATCTGGGCAGAAATGTCGTCTGTTGTGCTATCACAGCAGAAGTGCCCGGGTGCTATCAAGGCAGAAATGTTGTGGTGCTATCAGGGCAGCAAAATCAATCAGTATTATATATGTTTAAAAGATTAAAATACAATTAATTAGCGGTGAAGAAAAAAAGCAGAAGCAAGGATTGTGTTATCATCCGGTGATTGGAATCTATGTACCAAAGCGATTCAACTAAAATTATCATCGCCAGTTAGTCCGTAGTCTCGTTCGTATGTGTTTTTTTGTCCAGGGTAGCCAAATAGGCTCAAGGGATTTTCCCAACCTTGAAAGCATGAAAGGCGTTTTAAACAACTAGTACTGGTGAATCGAACCCCAACAAATCGTACACGGCGGGGGGGGGGGGGGGGGGGGGGGGGGGGGGGGGCGTGCTATGTAGGTCGCGGCAACCGTATAAACAAATAAGTAGTATGCCTTGTTACGAGGCATGGGTAGGACGTGCAGGGCTTAGGCCCATTGCGCCACTTTTAAGTAAGCCAAATGACGCTTTAGGCGAATTTCGTCTTCCATACTGCACCATAGCAAGAACACTTAGGCTCAACTTCAATTGTGTCTTCTCAGACAGCTCCCTTTCTAAGGCCAGACTCGTTGGTGGAGCTAGATCAGCATTCCAGTGGGAGCCCACCTAGTGATATATTCCCGGTAGGACGGGAAGTAGGTGAGTGAGTGAGTGAAAACGATTCGATGGGTATAACGTATCTTTTACGGGTGTTAGGGTATCGAGGACACCGAGTTCGAACGGTGCTCATCAGAAGCAGAAAGGAGGAGAGGCAAACGAAAAGGCTGAGCGAGGCGATGAAAAAAAAGGAAATCTAGCAATCGGGTAAGTGGCAGGGTAATTCAAAGCGCCATTTGAAGTACCCTGGTAAGTGCTTGTTGAAAGCCTGCTGCAAGATAGACGAAGTCACCGACGTATGCGTTAGAGAACGCCACACTGGTAAAGCAGCTTCCTATAATCCTATTGTGGGGCCCTGGGCGGGCTAATCAAGTCGAGCTGTAATTTGAAATTTGAAATTGTTACATCCGTGTCATACAGTTACTCACAGGACGTGATGTTAAGGACACCACAGCGTATGCTGTAATTCTGTAAAGTAGCTTCCTATTGGGGGGCCCTGTGCGGGCTAGTTGAATCACATACTAGTTTGGCGATGTGAAGACCATACCTTGATAGAATGACACCGATGGGTGGAGAGAGGCACAGATATATGTCTCAAGGCAGTGTTACACACGGGGGCTGGACTATGTCCAGCCTCCAGTCAACTATGAGATAAGGTTACGGGCTTAGGAATGTGGCTGTGTTCACGAGGACACGCCACTGTCAGTGAGTTCGCCCCTGTCTGCAAGCATAGACAAGATTGGTGCGCCTGGCGACGAGGGTTCTGATAATCAGAGGGGATTGAAGACGCCACCAAAAGGTTTCGCTTGATAAATCAGTCGGCACTTTACCCTCGCTATTTGTACTTCATTAGTCATTACTGCTCTATCCAGTGCTGCATTCGATATTAAGGGCGCCTGGAGGCGCGTCACGGACGAAATGAATTGAATTCTGGATTCAATTGATTTAATTGATTTTTATATAATTGTATTGAATGTTGTGTTATTTTAATTCGATTTTATTCCTTTCAATTTAATTTGATCAACGTAATTTAAATGCATGTAATTGCTTTAATTTGATGTTATTGAATTAAATTGAATTGATATATTAGCGATGCTCTCTTCCTCGATTCCTCGAATCCTCGAATCCGGCGGTTTCTAGTTTTCTATTTTTAAGGCTTCTTAGTCTAAGTTACTTGTTACATTCTATGAAAACATAAGCTTAAGTAAGATGACTTATACAATTGTAGCTGCTAAATAAATTTCTATCAAACCCGATATATTAGTAGGATATCGATGGATGTTGCAGCTTTGTAAACTTTAAAGTGAAGTCAAAAAGCAGTATTGAACGTTCCTGTTATGCTATGTAATGCAATGCATATATGTAGATTGGCTTCATTTTTAAGAATTTGATACAAGAAGCCCCAACCCCGGCCCCGGCCCCTGCACACCCCACGGCCCACGGCCCCGGCCCTGAGGTGGGGTCCGTGGGCTAATTATAGCTCTAGTGCCCTAGGGGAATGTGTCATCCATTGTGATGCTTACATGTTTCCCCTCGATTTTTTGACGACAATTCTGCTCCCAAAGCTATGTAAGCGCTCATGTTTAAGTGGTTCAACTTTGATATGTTAGCTCAATGCACCCTTTAATCAAATTGTTAACCTTTAATTGCAGCTATTTGGCCCAACCTGAGCTCCTTTTCTTGAATTGCGATGCTCATATGTGCTCAGGCGAGAATTTGTCCGGTATAAATAGGTCTCATAATTCATCTAAATATAGAATGTTCAAGTTGTTTTTATGTTTTTTATGAAACCTGAAAATGTGATTTTATAACTAACGGACTATCGGACATTTTAATCGGTGTCATCCCTTCTTCCAAAAACCTGCTGATTTTTTACATTCGGGTATTGCTGTGCGCTGCGAGGTGATTGCCTGGTTAAGCAAGCAGTAGAGGCAGCCTCCTTGGTGAAAGATGCGCAAGCAGATGCTTACTTATTCGTACAATGTAGTATTGGGGGGGGCAAGAATTTCTCGTTAGACAACCATTTCTCTTTTATACTAGTGCTATACTAGACTATAAGTCTACTAGACTTTGAGTCATCACCGTCACTCTTGTAGTGTAAAAAATAGCACTTTTTCGAGGACTTTTTCGACACATTCCGAGACTTTCCGAATCGCGTCTGTCTTGTCGATTGGGTTTCGAACAGACGTTGTCATCAATCTAAAATCAGTTTTTGCCCAAATGTAAAACTTATTGTAAGGAAACTGCGATTCCTTGTCATTTCATGGTTGCTTCACGAGCTTGGGGTGCAAAGGGTGGACCTCGGTATCCTAATCCCCGCGGAGTCACCTCGGGCTACTTCGGTGGCCTCTGGTGAAAATGAAGTCAGACAACCTTTTGTTTCAGACATTTCTGCGATGCGCGAAACTGCTTTTTAGCTCCCGAATGGGACCACTGGCACCTCAGATCTAGGTTGCAAACGTCGAGGGCAAAAATGTATGCATATTTTGCCGATCGGTTTCCATTACTCGCTCCGAAGATGCGCTGAAGGTCCTGGGTGATTGCGCTGCATGGACCCCGAGCTTGGGACGCCACTTGCTCATTCTGGCGTTGTTATGTCAAGGCTCTCACCCCAGGCTCTCAGTGAGTCAGTGCTACGTGTTACGGCACACTTTACGGATACAATGCTTACGGTTTCCCACTGCTACGATGCGATGCCGCGTCCCACTGTCGTGGTTTTTATTCCGATCTAATAATCTAAGCAAACCTATCGAATTGTCAATTGTGTATTCGAACTGAGACTGTTTTGTTCTGCGCTTTGTTTGTACTGTCCTCGAATGCCCCCCTACTTTGTTATGCTGCCTTCGTTCTTTGCGCTTCGAAGGTCGTCACTTCTTCCTGCACGCAGATTATTCCCGGAATTGTTGCTCACCCGCCCGAATCCAACTTTTATCACAGATCTGTCCTACACTCGCCTACACACCCTTCACACAGCCCCACGCCCACGCCCACGCCCCCCCATCACTAGTCTCCCCCGGCCGGGCACGAGCCGATCAACTAGCCAAGCCGAGCCAAGCCGATTGTCAAGGGCGGGTTGAACGCTGGCACGCGCACGTGGCCCGAAGTGCTGGGATTACTGGACTGCAGGCCGAACTAGGAGTATATGACAGGTCGCGCAGGACAGAATCGCGCAGGACAGAATATACCAAATGCCCGTTTTATCCGGCACAGCTCTTACTGCTGTTCGATACGTACAACACGAAGAATAACCCTTTTCATTCATTCAAAATCTTTTCAGGTTGAGAAGAAAAGAAGCATCTCACCCGCGTTAACTCTTGCTGTTCTCACAAGAGCACCGGTAGGTAACCATGCGAGATTGATTGCGGGCGCATGACGTTGAACGCCAATCTGACGCCCCGGACATCCATACACCAGGTGGAGCCATTTCGACTAGTGCCCGAGCCCCTTCCAGCCTCACCCTGCGCGCGGCACCTCCCGCGCGGTGTCCCCTCCGCCTCCGGCCCTCTCTTGCGCTTCTTCAGAGGCTCGGCATTGCCAAAAGTTCCAGTAGCTCATTCTCGCCCAGCGTCAACTGCCAGGTATTTGAGCTTGAGCACTCTTTGGGACCTCACAGTATTCCAACACTCCACTATTCTCTGCACTGTTCTCAAACAATCCTGCTTGGACCTGCGCTGTTAACGACCTACCTTAGGACAAGCCTGCATCAGCCTGACAATTGCGCACTTCTCGTTCTCGAATTGTATCTTTGGGTTCATGTGTAGACGTGACGAAACCGCGTGATCTGTGGCCCTGTTTTTCATCCAACGACTGCGAAGCTTCTTCACCAGCCTTTCTCACGCCCACGCAGCAATAATCATGCACCTTCCGAAGGGCGTCTTATCCCATGGGTTACATTCATGCCCAGGAATTGTCGGAACTCGGTTAGCTCGCGACCTGCAGTTCGATTCAGATGAGACAAAACAGCCCTACTTGATCACGAGCCAGCGTGTTCTTCTGTCATGGCTGGATACCAACATGAATGTCTAATGCATGCCTATCTCTCACATACCATCGTGACATGCACGTGTGGTCTTAACCAATGATAGCGTTCCTTGCTGCGCGCTCGGGGCGGCAACCCGAACGCCGGGTGCTCCCAGGGAAGGTTACTTGGAGTTGACCTCCTTTACTTGGAGTTAACACGGGATGAGGCTTGCGAAGGTTTCTCTGAGTCTAGAAGTCTCAGAGAACTTGTCGGGGTTTTCCCTGGGCTGTGAACTCCTCGTATGCCAGTAACCACTTCTCGTAAGGGTGCTATACAAAGAACCATACTATCTTCGGGTGTGTTAGGTACGCGATACAAGGGTGCGATACAAGGGTGTGTATCGTAACCTCTCGTAAGGGTGCGATACAAGGGTGTGCGATACAAAGGTGCGATACAAGACAGCCGTAACCCTAACCTGCCCTGACCTCCTATCCCACCTCCAGGCCACAGACTACAAAGCGGCGCGTTAGCTGTTTCAGCTTACTCAATAAGGCGGAAGTTCCCCTCTTTTGCTTGGGCACATTGCGTCTGGAGGATCCCCGCGAATCCTGCTATAAAACGTAAGTGCATGCCGTTTTTTTTTAATTTTGAGTCGGTATCGTATTCGGAAATCGACGTTTGTAGATCGTCCGGGTCCTTTCGTAGGTGTTTGGCTACGGTTAAACGCTTGCGATGCTCCGGTCGTCGATCCCGACCCGCTTCAGCCTATTTAACGCGTTGGTTATCCATGCGACCTGCCCCAGGGCAAGCGCCGTGGTACATGATTCTTCATCCGCCTTCCTAGATGCCCATGCCCATCCATCCATGCCTGAAGCGGCATCCAGTATACGTGGAGGGGGCTCATCGTTGCGCATGCAAGATGCAGTTACTATTATGATATAGAAACTCTGGCGTCGATGGGTGAAAATCTGCGAAGGCGACTCTTGACATCAATTTAGCCTGCTTGGTATCTATTGACACCGACTTGGATGGGTATAGTTATGGTTCCCGGAATAGGCGTGAATATCCGGGCCACCTGCAACTCCGAAGGCGGACAGACTAGAGGGCGAGAGACGGGGGGAAGACGTACAACATCGGTTTCTCAGTGGGTTATTTCGTTGCACCAGGCTCTTCTGCAGTTCTGCTTGTGTTGAATGCCTAGGAATTCCCGGAATAGGCGTGAATATCCATCAGTTAAGGAGAATGCCTGCACAAGTAATCGCAGAAAGTAACCGGATAGTTCTGATCACCAGGCTCTGTATCATGCCGGAGATAAACCATGTACTCATACTCTCTTCTCTTCTTCTGTGATGTCGGGAGGGTGACATACAAAAAATATCTGGTACCCCCCAAGAAAAGTTGGAAGAGTCAAAGGGGGGGGGGGGGGGGGGGGGGGTACCCCACCCCATCAAATTTAGATAACACCTAGCCCATGTTGTGGCAAATCATCTCCTTTAGTACCCTGCATTTTCAAAACCCCAGGGAATGTTGTGGATTGTTTTTGAACACGACCTGAACACGATTACAAATTAAGCCAATATGCACCCTAGATAACTCAATATTTTAGCTTCCTTACTGTTTCTTGCTTTCCTTTTTCATCGGTTATAAATGACTTGCCTGGTATTGGCCTGAAACCTGCATGGGCTTACTACATGAAACCTACCGAAAGGTCTAAATGTAACTCACCTGCGCCCACCATGATTATGTCAGCTTCAAGGTGCACTAGCATGCTTTAGTTTGGGCTGAATAGCCAGCCAGGGGAGCTGCCTAGAAGCTGCTGCCTGTGGCCTAAAATAAAAGCCATGTCTCGAATCATTGTATTGGCCTGTAAGGGTCCATAAATTGCTCTGCTCTGAGTACACATCAAGAAGCTATTGTTACGTTGGTTAGGCCCCTATCAGGCCTTCAACTTGCAGTTGCATCATCTCCATCAAGTGGCTGTGGCTGTGCTGGTTTGACTCTAAAGAAGTTGCTGATTTTCTGCTGTCCAGAAAGGGGTTTCAGGGCTTTGTACACAAAGCAAGATGCTCTGTGTGTCTCAACATCATCATCAGCTGTCCAGACCTTCCCACACTGACATGGAGGGATTTTCGCCTGAGTACCCTTGCAGAACTTCGTGTGCTGCTCGAACTGTTGCGACCCCGCGAAATCAGTTGCCGACCGAGCACAAAGAGGACATGTGCATCCGTCATCGTCGTCAGACAGCAGGCGGCTATCGCTCAGGTTGTCATGCTGCCTCTTGGATGGACTTTCGTCGTGAATAGACTCCTCGATGGTCCCATTCGACTTTGCAGTGCTAATTGATGGATCCATGCCAAACCCAGACTAGGATAAGCAGCAGATCACCGGTACAGCAACTTCGAACTTGTACTTGAATTTGAAATCAAAATCGAAACCAAAATCGAACTTGAATTACATAGCAGGTGTCTGGAAAGTATGGAATTAGAACGCTTGCATTAAGACGAAGTTGTTGCACTTCTCCAAAGATGAAATGGAGAAGTCAGAAAAAAGTTAGGAAAAAGTTGACAAGGGGCCGGGGGGGGGGGGGGGGGGGGGGGGGGGTACCCCGCGAGAAGGTGCCCAGAATATCGCCGGACCTGGGGGTATCGATATATCACGTGATCCCCTAATAGAAACCACTGCCCCATACCCCAACATGGGCCGTGCCGGACTTTCTATGGCTCCTGGCATCCTCCTGGTGATGTGCTGAAATATAACTGTCTGGCAAGATGGCAAACCCTGACCCCTACCCTGACCCTCGATGCATATGTTGCCCTCCACAGGTGATGCTTTTCAATGAAGCCTCTTGGGCTGTTGCCCTGTTGTTGATTGTAGCAAATGCTGTCAGTGTTGCCGCTGCCCAGGCTGGAGGAAGCCAACGTGAGGTCATCAGGAATGAATATAAGGGATTACTCCAGTCCATGGACCACAAGGACTCCACTGCTCGTCGCGAGTTGAAAGATTTCGGTGCTACCCAAGGTGAAAAGACTAAGCGATTATTGGATTCAATTGATGAGGCAACAGAACCTGCAGGCCTTCTGATGGACTTGAGTGCTCACGATAGTGAGATTGATAGAATCATTAGGGACCTGATGGTAGCTGAGCACAAGGGGATTCAAGAAATATCTCCCTCCCCTGCTCATGGCGTGTTGAAAGATTTTGGTGCTACCCAGGGTGAAGGGACTGAGCGAACCTTGGATTCCATTGGAAAGGCAACAAGGCCTGCAGGCCTTCTGTTAGACTCTAGTGCTCACGATAGTGAGATTGATATAATCATTAGGGACCTGATAGAGGCTGAGCACATGAGCACGCAAGCAATATCTCCCTCCCCTCCTCGTCGTGTGTTGAAAGATTTCGGTGCTACCCAGGGTGAAAGGCCTATTCGAATCTTGGATTCCATTGAAAAGGCAATTAGGCCTGCAGGCCTTCTGTTGGACTCTAGTGCCCACAATAGTGAGATTGATAGAATCATTAAGGACCTGATAGAGGCTGAGCACATGAGCACGCAAACAATATCTCCCTCCCCTGCTCGTCGCGTGTTGAAAGATTTTGGTGCTACCCAGGGTGAAAGAACTATTCGAATCTTGGATTCCATTGAAAAGGCAACAAGGCCCGCAGGCCTTTTGATGGACTCTAGTGCTCATGATAATGAGATTGAAAGAATCATTAGGGACCTGTTGGGGGCTGAGCACATGAACATGCAAGCAATATCTCCCTCCCCTGCTCCTCGCGTGTTGAAAGATTTTGGTGCTACTCAAGGTGAAAGGACTAAGCGAATCTTGAATTCCATTGAGAAGGCAACAGGGCCTGCAGGTCTTTTGATGGACTTTAGTGCCCACGGTAGTGAGATTGATAGAATCGTTAGGGTCCTGATGGAGGCTGAGCACATGAACGTGCAAGCAATGTATCCCCCACCATATGGAATGTATCCCCCACCATATGGAATGTATCCCCCACCATATGGAATGCCACCACCATATGGAATGCCACCACCATATGGAGCGTTCCCACCACCATATGGAGCGTCCCCACCAACATATGGAATGGCACCACCATATGGAGCGTTCCCACCACCATATGGAATGCCACCACCATATGGAGCGTTCCCACCACCATATGAAATGCCACCACCATATGGAGCGTTCCCACCACCACATAGAATGCCACCACCATATGGAGCGTTCCCACCACCATATGGAGCGTCCCCACCAACATATGGAATGGCACCACCATATGGAGCGTTCCCACCACCATATGGAATGGCACCACCATATGGAGCGTTCCCACCACCACATAGAATGCCACCACCATATGGAGCGTTCCCACCACCATATGAAATGCCACTGCCAAATGAAATGCCATCTCCTTCTACACTTGACCCACCCCCTATGTACCGCCATAGTCCTCCTAGCCCCCCTCCTCGTGCGCCACCCATGCCTCCCACACCTCCATCTCCCCCTCCTATGCCTCCCTCACCTCCATACCCTCCTCCTTTGTATCGCCAACGACCACCTCGCTCTGAAGCTGTTGGCTCTTTAAGTAGGAAGATTATTACCTTTGCGTTGTCCCTGGAAGACGACAAGGTTGCTATGAAAAGTGATATGATCGAAGAATAAGCCCCCTGCCCCCCTGGCCCTCCCTGACTCTGAAAAGTGATATGATTGAAGAATAAGCCCCCTGCCCCCCTGGCCCCCCCTGACTCTGAAAAGTGATATGATTGAAGAAGAAGCCCCCTGCCCCCCTGGCCCCCCCTGACTCTGAAAAGTGATATGATTAAAGAAGAAGCCCCCTGCCCCCCTGCCCCCCCCTGGCTCTAAAAAGTGATAAGATTGAAGAATAAGTATAGGAGGAACAGTGTTTTTCTTTTTAGCTAAAAGCAGCAGCTTCTAGGCAGGTCCCCTGACTGGCAATCCAGCCAAAGCTTATGCAACCCAGTGCGCCTGGAAGCTGACAGAATCCACTGGCCAGAATTGTCAAAATCTTGGGGCTTAGCTCAGTGGCTAGCTCAGGGAGCTACCTAGAAGCTGCTGGTCGTAGCTGAAAATAAAACTATGGGGGAGGAAAAGTGATAGGATTGAAGAATAGGTTAGGAGGAGGGAAAGTGATAGGATTGAAAAATACGTAGGGAACGGCAACATGATATCATGTCATCATATGATATCATATGATGCCGGTAATCTGACTAGGCCAAAGTCACCACTTAAATACTATATCATATGATGCAATGTGTATGATATCATACTCACCTTTGGCCAACATCATATGATATGCCGATCCATAAGAATACGAATTGACTATGTGTAGAACTGCATATACCTCGTATATGTTTAGATAAATAAAGTACATGAATAGCACGCCTTATTCCCAGGCGTGAGGTTGAGAGGGCCAGCCTGATTGCTTGCACTGGGGCCAACCACCTAGATTGTGATCAATTATGTTGTGCATCCCAGAATGGTATTTAGCAATGTTTTAAGCGCAGCCCCCTCTTCAAGGGGGCGGGAGCCCCCATGTTGACCCATTTGGATTGTCCGTCCAACCGACTGACCATCCATCCAACCATTTATCATCCATCCATCCATCCATCTGACGGCGCTGAAGCCTGACACATCAGCCACCGGTCTCGTAAACAATTCCCTTCCTTTGCTGCTTGTCGCTCCCTTGCGATCACTCTCTGCCGCTCTCCGCCAATTTTTAGCTGTGCAGGCGACGCTGCGTAGCAATTGTTTCACCACCGTTGGATTACGTGAGCTCTATGAGCTGTGTTATGCCTGTGTACTGCTGTACAGTACTGCTGTGCTGGACGGATGTCACTAGCTTTAGCAAGCGGACACCAGTACAGCACAGCAGTACCCAAGTCATAACTGAGGAACTGCAATATCATATCATGTCATCATATGATGCCGGCAGTCTGACTAGGCCAAAGCTACTATTTATGTACAATATCGCATGATGCCATTTGTATGGTGTCATACTCGCCTTTGGTCAACATAATATATGATATGCCGTTCCCTAGTCTCAACACACACCCCCTTCCCCCCCAATTCGTGGTACTCTAGTGGACAGGAAGTACTTGGCTATAGTAGAGCAGTAGATAACTCACTGACGTCATAACCAGTGATACCCTAACCCTCGCCCTTTTGTTGCAGGAGATGGCGTGTGCTAATATAAAATTACCATGTACTGTTTTACCACTTCCACATGAAGTGGCTTACTTATTCTTTGTATCCCTTTTCACTCACTGAGTCACGCAATTTCTGAGTTATCTACTCGGTAATGTTTTGTAGTAACGTAGCTAAGTAGATAACTCACTGAATTTATAACAAGCTGCAATGCTAAATGCACTGGAATCATTTATAAATTGTTGTTGTTTTCTGGACTTCTGGCCACCCGCCTAGCTCCATGAAGAGTTCATTTGTAATTTCTACTGATTACCGCTCATGCTCATTTCAGAGTTCAACTTTCTTCCTGAAGACTATCTGGCAATGCGCTATTCTGGGAATTTATTTATGCACGGTTTACAGGCAATTAGGATGCCGTGATCGAACAACACAAATAGGTGGCATCAGCTCCCCTCGTGACCTCCCCTTGTGGTTTGTAGGAGTGGCAACGCCATCTGAACTGAATCCCCGGTGCCACTGGTACACGTAGGGAGACCCACCTCCTGGGGTGAGATTCCTTTCACCTATAAAAAATATATTAGTTTTGGGCACCTGTGATCCTGAGGCCGAGTCCGTCCACGCAGCTGTTGTCTCGTTATTTGTCTCTTGTTACGCTTTGAGTAACAATCAACACGAGGGAGTAGGTATGGATGATGAGAAAGACGGAGTGGCGAACACATGTTACTAAGGAGAGCTAGAAGAGCCGATATCATAGCAACAGGCTCCTTCGTCGCCACCCGAGTGATTGATTGCTTGAGTGATGTTAACCTATCATGAGTTGACCCAGAACAGAGGGAGGGAGTTGCCTCGAAGCTGTCAAGCATAGCCCCCATAAGAAACAAAAGTAAGAAGTCAAGCTTTTGTACACATCAACCACATATATCATGTTCATTTTGTTACTTGTTACGCATGTTTGAGGTTGTAATCAAACAGACGTGCCATTGTGTGTCTGGGAACAGTAGGTAGCGAGCAGCAGGGGCGAGCAGTATGAAACATTGTGTAGAAGTCATGTCGAATCTGTTACATAGGAGAGCTAGAAGAGCCGATATCTAAGGCAGAAATTAGCTGGTGCTATCAAGGCAGAAATGTCGTATGTTGTGCTACCAGAGCAGAAGTGCCCTGGTGCTATCAAGGCATAAGTGTTGTGGTGCTATCAGGGCGGCAAAATCAATCAATAATATATATGTTACGAGAAGTACAATTAATAAGTCGTGAATAAGAAAGCAGAATCAAGGATTGTTTATCATCCGTTAATTGTAAATCCATGTAACAAAGAGATTCAATTAAAATTGTCATCGTCAGATGGGCAGACTTCGTGCAATGCAGGTCGTAGCAACAGTATAAATAAATAGTATGCCTTATTATGAGGCCTGAGTAGGACGTGAAGGGCTTAGGCCCATTGCGCCACTTTTAAGTAAGCCTAATGACGCTTTATGCGAATTCCATCTTCCATACTGCACCATAGCATGAATATTTGGGCTCGACTTCAATTTTGTCTTCTCAGACAGCTCCATGTGACCATGTCTAAGGGCAGGCTGGTTGGAAGAACGAGATCAGAACTCCGACAGGGGCATTGAGTTCATGCTAGAGTGAAAATTACAAAATGCATATTAGTACGGCCAATGATTTATATATATATATATATATATATATATATATATATATATATATATAAAAATGCCTATCAACATCCACATAATGCACGTGGGTGTGAGTGCAGTATGTGGATGTTGATAGGCAGGAATGTGGGCTGGAGCACAGCTAATTGTGGATGTGGATGTTGATACTGCACACATCCCTAGGTTTAAGCAACTATGGATAGGCAGGTAGGTGGGCTGTAGTTCGTAGTTCGTATGGGTGTTGACACTGCACATGGGGATGTGGGTGCAATCTTGCATGTGGGTGTGCGCATGGATACATGGGGATGTGGACATGTGTGTTGGTGTGTGTGTTTGTGTTTGTGTTTGCGTGCGTGAGTGCGTGAGTGCGTGAGTGATTGAGTGAGTGATTGAGTGAGTGAGTGAGTGAGCCTAGCAGCAGGAGCATGGAGACATGCCACATCCTCATGCAAAAAAACGGTTGAAAGCCTGTGGGACTGCGCCTTTGGCTCAACTGATTTTGTACCGAGGTACGATAAGAGCAATCCGCTTGCTACGTGCATAAGCGTGTGAAGATAGCGTGTGAAGAGAATTCAGAGCGCGCGAGATGATATTTTGCCGTGTTTGACTGGGACTCCGTGGGGGGTGGGGGCGCGGCTGGTTCCAGCGCGGGGCTAAAAGGCGGGCGCGGGTGGAACAATCCACGTTACAACTATTTCAGGTGAGGGGATATAGACCTGACTCGTCCACTCAGGGACAATTTAGGGGGGCCGGACGCCAACGGTTATGGTCTAGTCTTCATAGGATAACCTATTAATAACTAACCCTGACACAGACCCGAGTTCAATATCAACCGACTGCGAACCGCTATCTGCCCCCCTCACATAGGACTTTCCATCAAAGCAGCACACATGCCTGGCACGAGTGAATTCCACCCCCACAGCTGTATATTGTGTTATCCCACCCATCCTTTCGGGGGTTCTCTAGTTTGTTGAGCCTTCTCTGGAACTTTTGATTCGCAAAACACTCGAAGGTGACAGGCGAAGGTTGGACGATTCAAACATTGCGAGCCAGGTGCTGTGAATATTCCCGATTGAGCGTAGGTCATCACCATTTGCTCTGATCTAGACTGCGGTTGCTACTGCGGTTGCTACTGCTGTTGGGTTGGATGGGAAGTAACCCAGTAGGGTGGTTCATCGAACCATCCTTGCCGCTGCGTAAACAAAAAAGCTGTTGTGTCATCGTAGATAGCAAGAAGGAATTGGCTTCCAAGGTTCACCTTAACATTTCGTCCGAGGCTGCATCTAGATTCTGCTCCCGGCCACTTTCGCGTTAAAATCCTTCTCTTTGCAGAATCCGGTGCTCCTTGCTCTTTAATCCTTGCTCCATGTACAAACTTCTCTCTCAATTGCCGATGTCGAAACTACTGCGGAATATTGCGCTATCGAGACGATGGTGATCGTGCTCCTGCCCCGATCCTCGTTTTGTTTCTCTGCATTGCCGAAGTGCTAAGCAAGCTCAATGTGGGATTTCATCTTTCACATGAAATGATACTCCGCAAGGATGCTCACTTAATCTTTTCGACCCCATGCAGTTTTGCAGTTAGACTGCTCGAAATCCTCATCGCTCTGCCCTCCTTACGGCCCTCCTTATTGCTCCCCTTGCAGCAAGGCACGCACTCAGATCTCTCCTGTCATAGCGTCGTGGACAATGGACATTTCACGCCGACTGCAGCAGTCCCATCTCCTCGTTCAACGTCGAGGTCGTGGAACCCTTGTAGCTCAATCCCTCATCGCCCCGCGGGCTGCTGCTGCTTGCTCTACCAAAGCCATATCGTGCAAAGCTCCGCTTAGGAGCGGCCAGCCTTTCCTCCCCAACTTTGGCAGAAGAGTTTCCCTCTCCCATGTAGGTACCCCTCCCATCCTCCCACCCGCACCTACAACCCATCCTCCCGGTCTCCCACCCCCACCCAAACACCCCTTTCCTCCCCCACCAGCACCCTATCCCTAACAAGGTTGGAAGTGTGGGACTGTCTTTTCTTCGGGCTGTTGTCCGTCAGCATGCGGAAGGATGATGATGAGATGATCAGGCTGGTGTCAACAAAGGGTCGCGACACGACGGATATTCTTGTGTGTTTCTCATACCAGCTGCTTGTGCAGGCACGTACTCTCGTAGAACTGAAACCCTCCTACGCTTGGCCTGCTAAGATGCACAAGGGAGACTTGTCGATGCGAAGAACCGGCAATTCCGCTTCGGCACAGTCAGCACCCACACGTGCCTCGCAACCAAGTCCTCCTCCCTCGGGGACCGGTTCGGAAGAAATTTGGGGGAATGATATAAGGTTTTTCATGTTTTACTTTCTACTTGTTGTTGTGTCATCTGTTGGGTCCCACTAGCTAGCTTGGGGTTTGGCCCAAGGGCATGGAAAGGGAGCTGCCTAGAAGCTGCTACGCATCGCCAAACCAATCAACCATACCCTTCTGTTACTTGGTACATCTGTGGCACTCGGTACCTTTCCTTAGTACTTGGTACATCTATAAGGTACTCGGAAGATCTCTGATGTACTCGGTACCTCTCTGTAGTATCCCTGATCTAAAGGGATCAGCCGAGCCCAGCCCAGCCCAGCCCGCTTTTTAACTGAGTGGCTTGCCTTTGTGAGAAAACTGCCTCAATTCATGTTCCCTCCCGGGACGTGCATTATTGTCTGCGTATACTACTAGGACACGAGTGCCTGATTGGCATCTGATCAGATGCCAATCAGGCACTCGTGTCCTAGTAGTATACGCTGTCAGGGTTAGTGTTTGTTGAGTGACACTAATAAGGTGAACGCACCAGTTGTGTGTGTGTGTGTGTACGTGTGTGTCTATGTCCGTGTGCATTCGAGCATGCATAGATATGAGTGCGTGTGTCTGCGTTTGTATGCGTCTAGTGTGAATTGCTAGGTGTCTGTCCGTGTGCGTTTGAGCGTGCATGCGTCAGCGTTTGTTTGTGTGCATGCGTGTCTATGTACATGTGTGTCCGAGCGTGCGTGTCTGTATCTGTGTCTGTGCCTGCGTTTGTGTGTCTGTGTGTCTGTGCAAGATCATCATCACTCACGCCCAGATGGTAACATAAAGCCCTTGAACAATCTTCCAATTAGTTAGATAGACTACTTCAAAATAATACACATAGTAATAAATATCACTGGATATCAAGATAATAAAAAATCAATGAATATCAAGATAATAAAAAATCGCAGAATATCAAGATAAAAATGAATACATATCACTGAATATCAAGATGAAATGTAAGAAAAAATACCACACAACATCCAATGCCCAGGTCCCCCGCTGTGTAGCCATGCCGGCCAACAATGCCGAGTCTATGATGTCCATTGATGCCAACGAGGCTGCAGTTGTATTGACCTTCCAGAACAACGACAAGGCCGACGTCACTGTGATCACCCTCGAAGCACAAGACCAGACCTACCTACTGACGCGGCTTACCGGTGCCTTTAACGCAGCCGGGCTTGTGGTGGTGTCTGCCATCATCAAAAGCAACGATGGAAAGGTGGCAGATCAGTTCGATGTCAGGGGCGCAAACGGACACAAGGTGCGGCACTCTGGTATTTTCATGTTAGCCTCGTGCAGGTCTCGTGCAAGCCTGGGCCTTGTGCATGGTTAGTTGGGAGTGTTGGGTACATGGGACAGGGCATCTTGGATGTCAGGGATGCAAGCGGACACAAGGTGCGGCACTCTAGTATTTTAATGTAATCCTCGTGCATTGGAAGTTGGATGTGTAAGGTACAAGGGACAGGGCATCTTGGATGTCAGGGGTGCTGACGGACACTAGGTGTGACACTCTGGTCTCTTCATATAAGCCTCATGCATCACGATACAATATACAATAATATTATATATATTTCAATATAATTCACAATTCACAAATTCGAAACCATGCCGCAGCTACCGGCGACTGAGTTCGAGTTTATCAGGAGGCCTCAGCATGCTCAGCAGCACCAATATCATAATAATATAATAATAATTCACAACAGAATATACAAATATAATAATAATTCACAATGCAGTATAATAATATAATAATAATTCACAACAGAATATACAAATATAATAATAATTCACAATGCAGTATAAGAATATAATAGTAATTCACAAATTTGAAACCATGCGGCAGCTTCCGGAGACTGAGTTCGAGTCTATCAGGTGTATCATCAGGAGCATGCTCAGCAGCACCAATATAATAATAATAATAATAATAATAATAATAATAATAATAATAATAATAATAATAATAATAATAATAATAATAATAATAATAATATTAATAATAATAATAATAATAATAATAATAATAATCATAATAATCATAATAATAATACTAATAATCATCATAATAATAATAATAATAATAATAATAATAATAATAATAATTATTATAATACTACTACTACTACTACTACTACTACTACTACTACTACTACTACTACTACTACTACTACTACTACTACTACTACTACTACTACTACTACTACTACTACTACTACTACTACTACTACTACTACTACTACTACTACTACTAATAATAATAATAATAATAATAATAATAATAATAATAATAATAGTAATAATAATAATATAATAATAAGATAATAATAATTAACAGTACAAAATAATAATATAACGACAATTCACAATACAATATAATAATAATCTGTAATAATTCACAATTTTGAAACCATGCCACAGCTGCCGAAGACTGAGTTCTAGTCTAGCAGGAGTATTCTCAGCATGCTCAGCAGCACCAATATAATAATAATAATAATAATCATATAATACTTCACAATACAATATAACAATATAATAATAATCTGTAATAATTCACAATTTTGAAACCATGCCGCAGCTGCCTGAGACTGAGTCGAGTAGTTCAGGAGTATCATCATCAGCATGCTCAGCAGCACCAATATAATAATAATAATAATAATAATTGAATAACAATTCACAATATTATACAATATAATAATATAATAACAATTCACAATTTTGAAACCATGCCGCAGCTGCCCGAGACTGAGTTCGAGTCTATCAGGAGCATCATCCTCAGCACACTCAGCAGCACCAACCGAAGTAACAAACCTGCCATCTATGGTATTGTGGCTGCTGCCGAAGTTGAGCGCCTACGACCCATCTCAGGGGATGAAGGTAAACTGGCAGTGTGCTATTAGATCAAATAAATAAATAAATAGTACGCCTTATTACGAGGCGTGGGTTGAGCGGGCCAGCCCGTTTGCGTGAACTGGGGCCTACCACCAATAGGAGGAGGGGAGGGGGGGGGGGGGGGGGGGGGGGGCTATCATCCCCCTGGAGGAGAGTTTTGAACCTGTTCCATGCGTCTGCATGCGACAATGGACTGTAAGGAGACAGTGTCATGGGTGTGAAGTTTGGTGCGGAGCTTGAGGGCAGCCACTTTATTTGGACATATCTAAGCGGGTGAGGTTGGGAACTGCAATGGTGGTTATGGTCCCTGTGTGAGGCGTAAGATTGAGGGGGCTATCCTGTTTGCTTGTACTGGGGCAACCACCAAAGCGCGATATTTATACTTTCATTTTTGTGGCTGGCTTTGGGTATGGGTTTGGTCTTGGGTTTTGGTCTTGGGTTTGAGAATGGGTATGGATATGTGTTTGGGAATGGGGTTTGGGATTTGGGTTTGGGATTTGGGTTTGGGTATGGGTTTGGGTTTAAGAATGGGTTTGGGTTGGGGAATGGGTCTTGGTATGGGTTTGGGGCTTGGGTTGGGGTTGTATTTTGAGTTTTGAATGAAGAGGTGGAGGGGGCTCGCTCCTTCGCTTGCCTTGGGGGCAACCACCAAAATGTGCCATTTTTAGTTCATTTTTGGTGGTTGCCCCCAGGGCAAGCGAGTTAGTGTTTTATGTTGGTGTTTGGGCTTGGGTTTGGGTCTGGGCTTGGTTTTGTGCTTTTGGTTTGTGTTTGGCCTCCAGCTCCGCCTGTGCCATTTCAGCGGCAGCAAACTCCAGGGATTGGACATCGCTGGAATCTGTGGGTTTGGGTTGGGTATTGGGCTTCGGATTCGGTTTTGGTTTGGGTTTGGGTACAGGTATGAGTTTGGTCTTTTGGCTTGGGTAAGTGTTTGTGCTTGGGTTTTTGGCTTGGGTTTGGGATCGGGCTTGGCATGGCCTGTGTCATTTCAGCAGCAGCAAAGTCCAGTGAGTGGACGTCACTGGAGTCAGTATTTTTTGGTTGGGGTTTGTTTTAGTGTTTGTGTTTGTTTTAGTGTTAGTGTTTGTGTATGGGTTTGTGTTAGTGTTTGGGTATGGGCATGGGTACGGGTATGGGTTGGGTTTTGGGTTTGGGATTGGGCTTGGCTAGGCCTTTGCCATTGTAGCGGCAGCAAACTTCAGGGATTGGACATCACTGGAGTCTGTGAGTTTGGTTTTGTGTATGGGCTAAGGTTTTGGTTGGGTTTGGGTATGGTCTTGAGAATGGGTTTGGCTTTGGGTATGGGTTTGGGAATGGGTTTGGGTTAGAGTTTGGGTATGGTTTTGAGATTAGGGTGGGGTATGGATTTGGGTTTGGGTATGGGTTCGAGAATGGGGTTGGGGTTGGGGTTGGGGTTTTCTGGATTTGGGTTTGGGTTTGGGTTTGGGTTTGGGTCCCCAACCAAACCCACAGACTCCTGTGATGTCCAATCCCTGGAGTTTACTGCCGCTGAAATGGCACAGGTCTTTCCATGCCTAAACCAACCCCAAGCCCAAACACAAACACAAGCACAAATACAATCCCGACCCAAACCCAAGCCCAAACACCAAACCCATACCCAAACCCACAGACTCCAGCGATGTCCAATCCTTGGAGTTTGCTGCCGCTGAAATGGCACAGGCGGCCGCGGAGTTGGTGGCCAAGGAGCGCGAGATCATCCACATTCGCAAGAAGAAGAAAAGCATCGACGCGATAGCCATGACAGAGAAGGAGACAGCTAGGGCTGAGGCTGCTGCTCAGCTAGAGCGTAAGATGTCGGCCATGGAAGCTGTCATGGCTGCACGTAGGACACTAATGTCTCAGGTAAAAAAATACATAAATAAGTAAAATAAATAAACAGTATTGGTGGTTGGCCCCAGTCAAAATAAATAAACAGTATTGGTGGTAGGCCCCAGTCAAAATAAATAAACAGTATTGGTGGTTGGCCCCAGTCAAAATAAATAAACAGTATTGGTGGTTGGCCCCAGTCAAAATAAATAAACAGTATTGGTGGTTGCCCCCAGTCAAAATAAATAAACAATATTGGTTGTCAATCTATCTATCTATATATACACGAGGGGGGGGGGGGGGGGGGGGGGGGGGGGGGGGGGGCAAGGAAAAAGCTGCCGTACCACACCTTTAAATAGAGCTTATAATCAACTTTTTTTTTAGCCAAAAATAAAGTTGTACAAAAGGTAGAGGGGGGTCCAAAGTTTTGTTCACCCAAAGCGGCCCAAATCTTAACTTCGCGATAAATCACGTTTGGGCAACCCAATGAAAGATGTAAGAGCATAACTGGAATGGGCAAGAAAAGATCTTTCGAATGACCCCCATTTTAGGGGGGGGGATAGGTAATCGGGTTTTAGGAGGGGGTGGGTGGGGGGTGGGGGGGGTAAAAAAACTTTCTCACTGCCCCCGCCCCCTGTAGATACATGCATGAATAAATAAAATACGTAAACACTGTTGGTGGTTGGCCCCAGTGCAAATAAGTAAACAGCATTGGTTGTTTGCCCCAGTCAAAATAAATAAGCAGCTAGTGCCGAGGCTGCTGCTCAGCTAGAGCTTAAGATGTCAGCCATGGAGGACGTCATGGCTGCGCTCTGAGTACTGCATTTTGTCAAATTGGTCAGCGCTTAAAGCGCACAAACGTCAAATCAGCGCTTTTTACTGCTAAAAGCGCAAAAAATGCGCGCTGCGCCCACAGGGGGTTGAAAAACTGCGCGAAACGCGCAGAGAGGCTCAAAATGCATGCGCGAAATCGCACTGCCGTGCACACTTGGTAGTACCCTGGCTGCGCGTAGGACACAAATGGCTCTGGTAAAAAACGAATTTATACTTGTACCTATATTTCTATGTACATGCATAAAGAAATAAAACAAGTAAACATATTGGTGGTTGGCCCCAGTGCAAGTAGTAAACATATTGGTTGTTGGCCCCAGTGCTCAGCTAGAGCGGAAGATGTCAGCCATGGGGGATGTCATGGCTGCGCCTAGGACACAAATGGCTCTGGTAAAAAAAACGAATATATACATATATCTATATATATATATGTTTGCATAAATGAATAAAAAACAAGTAAACGTATTGGCGGTTGGCCCCAGTGCAAGTAAGTAAACAGTATTATTGGTGGTTGGCCCCAGTGCTCAGCTAGAGCGTAAGATGTCATCCATGGAAGCTGTCATGGCTGCTCGAAGGACACAAATGGCTCTGGTACGAACAAATCACGAATAAATAAAGAGTATTGGTGGTCGGCCTCAGTCAAAATAAATAAGCAGCTAGGGCCAAGTCTGCTGCTCAGCTAGAGCGTAAGATGTCAGCCATGGGGGACGTTATGGCTGCTCGTAGGACACGAATGGCTCTGGTACGAAAGAACGCAAATAAATAAAATAAATAAAGAGTATTGTTGTTTGGCCCCAGTCCAAATAAATAAAGAGTATTGGTGGTTGGCCCCAGTCCAAATAAATAAAGAGTTTTGGTGGTTGGCCTCAGTCCAAATAAATAAAGAGTATTGGTGGTTGGCCCCAGTCCAAATAAATAAAGAGTATTGGTGGTTGGCCCCAGTCCAAATAAATAAAGAGTATTGGTGGTTGGCCCCAGTCCAAATAAATAAAGAGTATTGGTGGTTGGCCCCAGCCTAAATAAATAAAGAGTATTGGTGGTTGGCCCCAGTCCAAATAAATGTACTATATTGGTGGTCGGCCCCAGTATAAATAAATTAACAGTATTGGCTGAGGCTGCTGCTCAGCTAGAGCGTACGATGTGGGCCATGGAGGCTGTCGTAGCTGCGCGTATGACACAAATGGCTCTGGTAGGAAAACATCACAAATAAATAAAATAAATAAACAGTTTTGGTGGCTTGGCCCCATTCAAAATAAATAAACAGCTAGGGCCGAGGCTGCTGCTCAGCTAGAGCGTAAGATGTGAGCCATGGGGGATGTCATGGCTGCGCGTAGGACACAAATGGCTCTGGTAAAAAAACAAATTTATGCATGTACCTATATTTCTATGTACATGCATAAATAAATAAAACAAGTAAACATATTGGTGGTTGGCCCCAGTGCAAGTAGTAAACATATTGGTTGTTGGCCCCAGTGCAAGTGAGTAAACAGTATTGTTGGTGGTTGGCCCCAGTGCAAGTAGTAAACATATTGGTGGTTGGCCCCAGTGCAAGTAGTAAACATATTGGTTGTTGGCCCCAGTGCAAGTAAGTAAACAGTATTGTTGGTGGTTGGCCCCAGTGCAAGTAGTAAACATATTGGTGGTTGGCCCCAGTGCAAGTAAGTAAACAGTATTGTTGGTGGTTGGCCCCAGTGCAAGTAGTAAACATATTGGTGGTTGGCCCCAGTGCAAGTAGTAAACATATTGGTTGTTGGCCCCAGTGCAAGTAAGTAAACAGTATTGTTGGTGGTTGGCCCCAGTGCAAGTAAGTAAACAGTACTGTTGGTGGTTGGCCCCAGTGCTCAGCTAGAGCGTAAGATGTCAGCCATGGAAGCTGTCATGGCTCCTCGTAGGACACAAATGTCTCTGGTACGAAACAACGCAATAAAATAAAATAAATAAAGAGTATTGGTGGTCTGCCCCAGTCGAAATAAATTAACAGTTTTTGCCGAGGCTGCTGCTCAGCTAGAGCGTAAGATGTCAGCCTTGCCAATAACTGCCCATGCACTACCCCTACCAATACACCTCTACTAATACCTAAACACCCCTATAAATACACCCCTACCCCCTACATAAGCACCCCTACCAATACACCTCTAATTTTACCTAAACACCCCTACCAATACACCCCTACCAATACACCCCTACCAATACACCTCTAATTCTACCTAAACACCCCTACCAATACACCCCTACCAATACACCCCTCCCCCTACCAATACACCCCTACCAATACACCCCTCCTTACCAATTCCCTCCTACGAATACACCCCTACCAATACACCCCTACCATTACACCTCTACTTCTACCTAAACACCCCTACCAATACACCCCTACCAATACAACCCTACCTAACACCCCTACCAATACACCCCTACCAATACACGCCTACCAATACACCCCTACCAATACACTCCTACCAATACACCCCTACCAATACACCTCTACTTCTACCTAAACACCCCTACCAATACACCCCTACCAATACACCCCTACCAATACACCCCTACCAATACACCTCTACTTCTACCTAAACACCCCTACCAATACACTCCTACCAATACACCCCTACCAATACACCCCTCCCCCTAACAATACACCCCTACCAATACACCCCTCCTTGCCAATACACCCCTACCAATACACCCCTACCAATACACCCCTCCCCTCCCCCCCCTCCCTACCAATAACTGCCCATGCACCAGGAGCCGGAGGAGGAGAAGAAGGCGCCGTCTGCCGCTGCTATGATTGAAAAAATGAAGCCCCCCTGTGGCACCTTGGCGGTCACGGGAGCCAGTTGTGGCAGTGGGTACGAGATCTTGCTGCAAGGGTTTAACTGGGAGAGCCACAAGCACCAGCACTATAAGACCCTCAAGGGCCAGATCAAGGTGAGAGGGGGTGGGGGTGTGGTGTGTGTGTGTGTGTGTGTGGGGGGGGGGTAGGGGTGATGGCGGTCACGGGAGCCAGCTGTGGCAGTGGGTACGAGATCTTGCTGCAAGGATTCACCTGGGAGAGCCACAAGCACTATAAGACCCTCAAGGGCCAGGTCAAGGTGAGAGAGGGTGGGGTGGGTGGTGGGTGGGTGTGTGTGTGTGGGGGAGGGGCGATGGCGGTCACGGGAGCCAGTTGTGGCAGTGGGGACGAGATCTTGCTGCAAGGATTCAACTGGGAGAGCCACAAGCACTATAAGACCCTCAAGGGCCAGATCAAGGTGAGAGGGGGTGGGTGGTGGGGGGTGGTGTGCGTGGTGGGGTGCGGTGTGCGTGTTGTGGTGTGGTGTGTCGTGGTGTGGGGGGTGGGGGGGTCAAGGTGAGGGGGGATAAGGATATGTGGGGGCAGGGGTGTTGTGTTGTGTTGTGGGGGTAGGAGTATGAAGGTGCGAAGGGACAAGGGTATGGGTGTAGGGGTGGGGTGGGGGTGGGGGGGGTCAAGGCGAGAGGGGCTAAGGATGTATGGTGCAGGGGTGGTGTGTACATGTGTGTGTTTGTGTGGTGTGTATGGGTGTGTGTGTGTGTGGGGGGGTCAAGGTGAGGGGGGGCGAAGGATAGAGGGTGAAGGGGGTGTGTGTGCAGGTGTGTGTTTGTGTGGTGTGTAGGGGGGTGGGGGGTGGGGGGGGTCGAGGTGAGGGGGTCTAAGGATTATGGGGTGCTGGGGTGGGTTTGTGCATGTGTGTGTTTGTGGGGGGGTGTATGGGTGGGGGTGGGGGTGGGGGGGGTCTAGGTGAGGGGGGCTAAGGATGTATGGGTTGCAGGGGTGGTTTTTGCATGTGTGTGTTTGTGTGGTGTGTATGGGTGTGTGTGTGTGTGTGTGTGTGTGTGTGGTGTGTGTGGGGGGGGGGGGGGTCAAGGTGAGGAGGGCTAAGGATATATGGGTGCAGGGGTGGTGTGTGCATGTGTGTGTTTGTGTGGTGTGTATGGGGTGTGTGTGGGGGGGGAAGGGGAAAGGTGAGAGAGGCTAAGGATATATAGGTGCAGGGGTGGTTGTGTGCATGTGTGTGTTTGTGTGGTGTGTATGGGGTGTGTGTGGGGGGGGAAGGGGAAAGGTGAGAGAGGCTAAGGATATATGGGTGCAGGGGTGGTGTGTGCATGTGTGTGTTTGTGTGGTGTGTATGGGGTGTGTGTGGGGGGGGAAGGGAAAGGTGAGAGAGGCTAAGGATATATGCGTGCAGGGGTGGTGTGTGCATGTGTGTGTTTGTGTGGTGTGTGTGTGGGGGGAAGGTATAGGTGAGGATGGCTAAGGATAGATGGGTGCAGGGGATCCCCCTGATACACACATGCACGTACACATGTGTGCACACAAATTACCTCATACACAGTTCCCTTGTCCAACAAATGGACATGCCCCCCCACCCCCCCCACCCCACACCCCTCACCAACCCACACCCACACGTACACACCCACACCCACACCCGCACACCTAAAATACCACAAATATCTCCTACGAAGTTCCCAAAGTTATCTAACACATTGGCATCCCCCCCCACACCCCCACACCCACACACACCCACTCCCACCCATCCACCCACGACCCATGCACAGGACATTGCCACATCTGGCTTTCCCGCAATTTGGCTGCCATCCCCAAGCGACTCCGCCCCCCCCCCCCCCCCCCCCCCCCCCTCCCCCCCTCCCCACCCCCACACCCTCACTCCCCGCCCACTCCCCGCCCACCCACCCACCCATCCACCTGGCTTCACCGCTATTTGGCTCCCCCTCCCCCCCCCCCCCCCCCCACCACCACCACCACCATCCACCCACTCCCCAAACCCCCACCCACCCATGCACAGGAGATTGCCACATCTGGCTTCACCGCTATTTGGCTGCCGCCCCCCAGCGATTCCGTCTCCCCTCAGGGCTACCTCCCCAGGGACCTGTACAAGCTAAACAGTGCTTACATCACTGAACAGGAGCTGCGCGACTTGCTACACACCCACCTCACCCGCACCCACCCACCCACCCACACATGCACCCACCCACGGAATAATACCTCAGCACACAATCCCCATTTCCAACAAATCGACCCCCCCCCCCCCCCCCCCCCCCCACCCCCACCCCCCACCCCCACCCACACCCACCCACACCCACCTACCCACCCACCCCACCCATCCACCCACCCATCCCACACACACACACCCCAAACCCCCACCCACCCATGCACAGGACATTGCCACATCTGGCTTCACCGCTATTTGGCTGCCGCCCCCCAGCGACTCCGTCTCCCCTCAGGGCTACCTCCCCAGAGACCTGTACAAGCTGGACAGTGCTTACGGCACTGAGCAGGAGCTGCGCGACTTGCTGAAGGAGATGCATGGGAACGGGGTGATGGGCATCGCAGATATCGTGATTAACCATCGGTGCGCCAGCTACCAAGGTAAGTCTCTAATCGCTTCATGCTTTACGTGTGTCAGTGTGTGTGTCTATTTGTGTGAGTGTCTGCTTGTGTCTATGTGTGTGTGTGTCTGTTTGTGTGTGTGTGTCTATTTGTGTGTGTGTCTGTTTGTGTCTGTGAGTGTCTGTTTGTGTGTGTGTGTGTGTCTGTGAGTCTGTCTGTGTGTGTCGACCATCAATGCGCCAGGTACCAAGGTAGGTACCAAATTGCTTCATGGTGTGTGTCTGTCTGTTTGTATGTGTGTGTCTATTGACCATTGATGCACCAGCTACCAAGGTAGATCTCATATTGCTTTATGGTTTGTGTGTGTGTGTGTGTGTGTGTCTATTGACCATCGATGCACCAGCTACCAAGGTAGGTCTCATATTGCTTCATGGTTTGTGTGTGTGTGTGTCTGTGTGTCTGTGTGTCTATCGACCATCGATGCGCCAGCTACCAAGGTATGTGTACAATTGCTTCATGGTTTGTGTTTGTGTGTCTGTTTGTGTGTGCCGGTGTGTGTGTTTGTGCGTGTGCGTGTATGTCTGTGCCTGTTTGTTTGTGTGTGTGTGTTTCTGTGTGCGTGTCTTTGTGTTTGTCTATCTGTGTGTCTGTGTGCCTGTTTGTCTGTGTGTCTGGTTGTGTGTGTCTGTCCGTGTGTGTCTGTCTGTGTGTGTCTGTGTGTCTGTCTGTGTGTGTCTGTCTGTGTGTCTGTCTGTGTGTGTCTGTCTGTCTGTCTGTCTGTGTGTGTCTCTTTGTTTGTGTCGACCATTGGTGCGCCAGCTACAAAGGTAGGTCTCAAATTGCTTCATGGTTGGAGTGTCTGTTTATGTTTGTGTGTGTGTCTGTTTGTGTGTGAGTGTCTGTTTGTGCGTGTGTCTGTGTGTCTCTTTATGTGTGTATCTGTGTGTCTGTTTTTGTGTGTGTGTCTGTTCCCGTGTGTGTATCTGTGTGTCTCTATGTGTGTGTGTCTGTTTGTGTGTGTGTGTGTGCTTGTGTGTGTGCTTGTGTGTGTCTGTAGGTGTCTTTGTACGTGTGTGTCTGTTTGTGTGCGTGTGTGTCTGTAGGTGTGTGTGTCAACCATCTCTGCACCAGCTACCAAGGTAATTCTCAAATTGCTTCGTGGCTTGTGTGTGTCTGTTTGTGTGTGTCTGTGTGTGTGTTTGTGTCTGTAGGTGTCTGCTTGTCTGTGTGTCTGTTTACGCGTGTGTCTGCATGTGTCTGTTTGTGTGTGCCTGTTCACGCGTGTGTCTGTTCGTGTGTGTCTGTGTGTTTCTGTGTGTCAACCATCGATGCGGCAGCTACCAAGGTAGGTCTCATATTGGTTCATTCTTTGTTTGTGTCTTCCTGTGAGTGTCTGTCTGTTTGCGTGCGTGCGTGTGTGTGCCTGTTTGTATGTGCGTCTGTTTGCGTGTGTGTCTGTTTGCGTGTGTGTATCTGTTTGCGTGTGTGTGTCTGCTTGTGTGTGTGTTGTTCACACATCTATGCGCCAGCTACCAAGGTAGGTCTCAAAGTGCTTCATGGTTAAGTTTCTTTTTTGCTTGTGGGTGTGGACCATCTCACTGCTTGTTTATTATAAGTATTATTATTATTATTATAATTATTATTATTATTATTATTATTATGATTATTATTATTATAATTATTGTTTTTTATTATCATTATCATTATTATTATTACTATTATTATTATTATTATTATTATTATTATTATTATTATTATTATTATTTGGATCTAGGTGTGAACCATCTCACTGCTAGTTTCAAACTACAAAAATGCCTTTTAATTAGTTATCATTACTTGGTCTTGGGCAACTTCTCATAGCTGTGTATCAACCCATGGTCACAATTTGAACTTATATCCCCTGTACTCATCACCCCAAAGCTTGTATTTGTACACACACACATGCCCCCCCCCCCCCCCCCCCCCCCCCCCCCCCCCCTCACACACACCACAATCCCCCCCGACCCCCCCCCCCCCCCCCCACACACAGACGGCAACGGAAAGTGGAAACAAGTTTGGCGGCCGCCTGCCTTGGAATGCTTCTGAACTAGGAAAGGGCGCATCTCATTAAACCTAAACCTGTGTGACCCCCCACCACACCACACCACACCACACCACATCACCACTACACGCACAAACACACACACACACCACACACACACACACACACACACACACACACACACACACACACACACACACACTCAGACAGAAACGGGAAGTGGAACAAGTTCGGTGGCCGCCTGCTGTGGGATGCTTCTGCGGTGTGCTCCAACAACCCTGATTACGGCAGCACGGGTGCACACACGCGCACACAAACTTCCCCCCCCCCCCCCCCCCCCCCCCACTTCACATACCCCCACACAGACGGCAACGGAAGGTGGAACAAGTTCGGCGGCCGCCAGCCGTGAGATGCTTCTGATCAACCTATCCCTGTGTGAGGCCCCCCCCCCACACCACCACCCCACACACACATCCCCCCCCACCCCCCCACCCACCCCTACCCCCATCCCCCACCCCCACTCCACACACCCCCACACAGACGGCAACGGGAAGTGGAACAAGTTCGGCGGCCGCCTGCCGTGGGATGCTTCTGCGGTGTGCTCCAACAACCCTGATTACGGCGGCACGGGTGCTGCCAAGAACTCCAAGGATGAATATGCTGCTGCTCCCAACATTGACCACACCCAGGTGGGAGCTGGTATTGGGTACGGAAGCTTGAAAGGGAGAACAGGGCAATAGATGAAAACCATTGCATGAACTTAAAGAAATGGAAATGAGTAACTGATATGACCAACTTGATTACGACGACACGGGTGCAGCCAAGAACACCAAGGATGAATACGCTGCTGCTTCCAACATTGACCACACCCAAGTGAGACCTGGTATTGGGCACGCTGGTATTGGGTAGCTTGAAAGGGAAAACAGGGCTAGAGATGTACACCACTACATGGAGTTATGGTATTTAACAAGTCCTATGCAGCGTCGCAAGCGACGCGGAAAATTGGCGGAGTGTGTTGGCAACGGAACGAAAGGTGGCATCAAACAGGGTAAAGACGTACACCACAACATGGAGTTAAAGCAATGAAAAAAGGTGTGCCTGCTCCAACAACCCTGATTACGGCAGCACTGGTGAACATGGTACTTCAAATGGCCAAATTGGCCAGCGCTCTAGCGGACTTGAAAAAACAAAACTGCGCTTTGTAGTGCAAAAAGCGCAAAAAATGCTTGCAGCGCCCACAAGGGGTTGCAAAAAACTGCGCTTAAAGCGCAGAGGGAGTCAAAAAGTCAGCGCTCAAAAGCGCAAAAGCGCGCGTTTTGAATTACCCTGCTGGTGAAGTAAACACAAAAGGGGATGAGTATGGTGCCGCACCCAACATGGACCACACCAAGGTGGGAGCTGGTATTGGGTACGGTAGCTCGAAAGATATTACTGGGCAATAAACTCACACTCCTATATAGAACGTAGTCATTGAAAGGAGTATGCTACAGCACCCAACATGGAAGATATTACTGGGCAATAAACTCACACTCCTATATAGAACGTAGTCATTGAAAGGAGTATGCTACAGCACCCAACATGGAAGATATTACTGGGCAATAAACTCACACTCCTATATAGAACGTAGTCATTGAAAGGAGTATGCTACAGCACCCAACATTGACCACACCCAGGTGAGACCTGGCAGTGTGTAGCTTAAAAACTAACATGGGGCTTTGAACGCACACTATGATATTTATACTACACTAATCCAAGTAATTTTATTTGAGTATCTGCTCCAACAACCCGGTGTATGAATACACACTACTGCACCCAGCATTAACCACACCCAGGTGAGACCTGGCTGTGTGAAGCTTAAAAACGAAGATGGGCTATGAACGTACACTACAATATTTATACTGCACAAAGTAAAGTAATTGAATTGAGTATCTGCTCCAACAACCCGGTGCATGAATACACACTACTGCACCCAGCATTAACCACACCCAGGTGAGACCTGGCAGTGTGAAGCTTAAAAACGAAGATGGGCTATGAACGTACACTACAATATTTATACTGCACAAAGTAAAGTAATTTAATTGAGTATCTGCTCCAACAACCCGGTGTATGAATACACACTACAGCACCCAACATTGACCACACCCAGGTGAGACCTGGCAGTGTGTAGCTTAAAAACTAACATGGGGCATGTGACCGTAAACTTGAATATTTATACTTCACAAAAATAGTCTAAACTAGTCAGAAATGCCCCCACCCCCAAGCTCCCCAGGCACACTACTGCACCCAACATTGACCACACCCAGGTGAACTAGTCAGAAATGCCCCACCCCCAAGCTCCCCAGGCTCCGCGCTTTGCGCTCCACGGAGTTCAGGGGGCAGCGGGTCACTCTAGGGTTGCAGCGGGCCGCTCATTTTGCGACGCGACACACACATATACAAGCACACAAACACACACACACACATGTTCCTGCACCCACCCACCCACCCACCCATCCACCCACTGTCTCATTCACCCACTCACCCACTCACCCACACATGCACACCCACACACACCCCACAGTCCCCCCCCCCCCCCCCCCCCCCCCACACAACACAACACAAACACACAGCCCCCCCCCCCACCACCACCACCACCACCACCACCACCACCACCACACACACACACACACACACACACATACTTGCTCCACAGCAGAGCAGTGCTGACTTGACCCGTACATAGTTGACCTGTAAAAACGGTTTTCCTACACCACACTACAGTAGAGCCAACTTGAGCTGTACATACTTTACATGTAGTCAGATCCAATAAGGACAGTAGATCCGACTTGAGCTGTACATTCGTGAGCTGTACACAACATTCTGCTTACACTACAGTAGGCCCAACTTGACCTGTACATAGTTGACGTGTAAAAAATGTTCTGCTTACACTATGCTACAGTAGAGCCAACTTGACCTGTACAAACTTGACATGTAAAAAAGTGCTGCTTGCTACACAGTCGAGCATCCAACACGACATTGAACTCATCCCAAACAAACCTTTTTCATATATTTTCTCGTTCAATATTTTTATTCCCATTCAATCTATTTTCTCATAGTTATGCACCCCAAAATCATTGAAGTCATACCAAACTCATGTCTTCATATGTTTTCTATTTATTATTCGTTTTCATATGTTTTCTATTTATTTAATTTAATTTATGTTTCCTTTCTATTAAATGTAATTCATTAAATTCGCCAACCTTTAATTGAATTCAACAAGTTCTATGCAGCATCGCCTGCGACGCTAAAAAATGGCGGAGAGTGATCGCGAGGGAGCGACAGTTTGCAACAGAAGCGAGTTAGATACGAGACCGTTGGCTGACGTGTCGGGCTTCATCACGGTCAGATGGACCAACGGACAAATGGTTAACACTGGGGGCTCCCGCCCCCCAGAAGGGGGGGCTCCGCCAAAAATCTCATCCGAAAAGACATCGCTGACTGGATGAAGTACCTCCGCAATAGTGTTGGCTTCGCATGTGCCCCCCCCCCCCCCCCCCCCTCCCCCCCCCCCCCCCCCCCCCCCCCCCCCATCCCCCCCCCCCCCCCCCCCCACACACTCCTCCCTACCCCATACACACACCACATCACACCACCAGCACCACCTCCCCACACCCCACAACCACAGAGCTCATCCCAAAAGACATAGCTAATGGATAAGTACCTCCACAATAGTGTTGGCTTCGACGTAGCCCCCCCCCCCCCCCCCCCCCCCCCCCCTCCTCCCCCCCCCCCCCACACAGCACGAACACATACAACCTCACACACACACATACACACACGCACCTCCCCCCCCCCCGCTCCCCGCAACACACACACACATACATACACACACGCCCGCCTCCACCCAACCACAGGTAGCGCAATCCGAAAGACAATCGCTGAAATGGAGAAAGTCAACCCTCGCAATAGTGTTTGGCTGCGCACTGGTGGCCTTGAGATTTTGTGCGCGGCTATCGGAAACTTTCTCCAGTATTACAATCGATGAGACCCATCTCCCACCATGGCAAGTTCGTTGAGTTTTGGGCTCTGCGACTTACTCCTGATTGTGTGCTTAAACTAAACCATGTGAGTGGAGTACCGCACACATCACATCACACACACCACACACACACACACACACACACTGCGCTCACCCCCACACACCAACAACACACACACCCCCACACCACACTCGCACACACAACCCACACCACGCACGCACTCGCAAAGCACTCACGGCACTCCCGCACGCACTCCCCGTCCACTCAGCGCACCTGCACTCCACTCACACACACAGGCACACCCACACACACCCACACACACATACACAACAACACACATAATAGTGCTCTCTTCTCATATCCCCATATGTCACCGCGCACAACAGGCAGTGGCACTCTCTCACACAGCACACAGCACACACCACACACACACATTGCGGGGAGGTTGGGGGGCGATCTTCGTGTGTTTTGTGTACTCCTACACATCTCTGTAGCACCATCACACACACACACAGCAACACACGTACCTCCCCTTCACAGTTGCATACCGGCGACTAACCCAGCTTTCTCACATACTCTACCCCACAGTCAAACACCAAACGCCATTCTGCACACCGCATGGGGCGACCTCTTCATCACTGCACTCGTCATTTGGTACTTACTGTTACTGCTTCTTTGGGTATTGCTGGAGTGAGGGGGGGTTCGTAATTTCTACACACCAGGTGTAGGTATACGAGCGAGGGGATGAACAACCAGGAAGGTGAATGACTGTACAGAGGGTTGGTAAGCCCAGGGGGCGTGAAGGGGGGATGAGGGACCAGCGGTTCTGTAAGGTACGGTACAGCTGGTTTAGGTAGAGTACAGAGCCTTCATTGGCATTACAAGTAGGGATCGTCGACACCAGGTTGAGGAGGTGGGGCGCAACCTGGGAGGGGTAATCATAAAAGGGCAACCGTCAGCGGATAGGGACACGGTAAAAAAGCAACAAAAGCTGCGATGGAGGCAGGGGCAATGTGCTGTACACGAAACTAGGTCGATACAGTACACACTCAAGGTTAGCGTCGCTGACGGTGGTTTGCTCTCCTCTTGTGTGTGCTTGTTTGTTCGGTCCCCTCTGGCGCGGCGAGCGCGGGGGGTGGATGTTGTGCCGCTCCGTTTCCTCCTCCCTCTCCTCCCTCCCCCCACCGCACAACACTGACTTTTCAGTGTTCGCCCTCTACTGTGACTACTCTCACCTCTCACTCTCAAGTCTCACTACCACACACTACCTCCCACTCCCACTCTTTCCTTCTGCCCCTTCTCCCCTTCCCCTCTCACTCTCACGATTTGTTGGTTCCACTCCCTCTCCCCATCCCTCTCCCCTCTCCCTCTCTCTCCCTCCTCCTCTCTCATTGTTCCCGCCCACGGAGGTCCCCCTCCCCCCTCTCCCTGGTCGCACTCTCACGCCAGCCTCTCACTCCCCCTCCCCCTCTCCCTCTCCGCTCCCCCCCCCCTCTCCCTCGCCACGCCCCCTCGTCCGGGGGGGGGCGCCTGGCTCGCCGGTCTTCCTTGGGGAGGACGCCCATTGCCAACATACCATCAACTGGTTGTTGATACTATGGCCGGTCCTCATCTCCCGCCCCCCTTGATCCCCGCCCCCCTCCCCCCCCCCCCCCCCCCGCCCCACTCCCCCCACTCCTTGCAATGTCCTCATCCCCCGAACTCCATCCCTCTTCACCCCCCCTCCTTCAACCGTCGCTTTAGGACGCCCAGCGCCAAAGGACCATGCTGACGGTGCGACGGGACCTCGGGCGCACCTTTTCGGCATGCCTTCGACTTTACCACCAAGGGAATCCTCCGAGAGGCCGTTGCAAACGAAAGGTGAGTACTGTCGACTTTTCATATAGCCAAGGTTGTGTGTGGTTTGTATGTGTGCGGGTGGTGGTGTTGCGTTTGAGGGAGGGGGGGTGGGTGAGTGATAGTTTGTTGTGTGTTTTTAAAATGTTTGTTTATTTGTGTTTGTTGCTTTCCTGCTTTATTTGTGTTTTTTTTTGCCTTTTGTGTTTTTTTGTTTTTTACTGTGTTTGTTTGTGTTTTTTCGCCTTTTGTTGTTTTTTTTGTGTTTTAGCATGTTTTTTGTTTGTTGTTTTTGTTATATTTTTTTTTTTTGTTTTGCGGTTTTTTTCCCGTTTTGTTTTGTTTTTTGTTTATTTTATCGTTTTTTGCCTGTCGTTTTTGTTTCTTTTTTTTTGTTTCCCCCTTGTCTATGTTTTTTTTTGTGTTTTCTTGTCTCTGTTGTTTTTTGTTGTGTGTTTGTTATTTTTTTAAGTGTTTTAATGCGTTGTTTTGTGGTTGTTGTTGTTAAAAAATGTTTGTGTTGGGTGTGTTTTTAATGGGTGTGTTTGGGTGTGTGTAATGTTTGTTGTTTTTTCGGGCCGTTGCACGAAAAGAGTATTGGCGGCTGTCCTACAGCCAAGGTATGTGTGTTTGTGTGTGTGTGCGAGTTTTGTATGTGTGTGCTGCTTTCCAATGGCCTAGGTATGTGAGTGTGTGTGAGTGTGCGATTTTGTTTTTCGTGCTTCTTTCCGATAGCCAAGGTATGTGTGTCTGTGTGTGTTTGAATGTTTTTTGTGTGTGTGTTTGTATGCTGTCACAAGAAAGGAGTATTGGCAGCTTTCTGATGGCCAAGGTATGTGTGTGTTTCAATGCTTGTGTGATCGCGATGAAGCCTGACACGTCAGCCAACGGTCTCGTAGCTAACACGCTTCCATTGCTACCTGTCGCTTTGTCACGATCACTCTCTGCCATTTTTTAGTGTCGCAGGCGACGCTGCTTAGAACTCGTTCAGTCCAGGAGTAGCATAATATTCCTCCCCTTCCTTCAGGGTACTTCCATTGACCAAATTGGCCAGCGCTTTAGCGCACTTGAAAAAATAAAAACTGCGCTGTGTAGTGCAAAAAGCGCAAAAATTGCTTGCTGCGGAAAAGGCCCACAGGGGTGCAAAAAAACAACCTGCGCGAAACATGCGCAGTGGGTGCTCAAAAAATGCAGCAACCCAAAGCGCGCTTGAAGTACCCTTCCCTCACCGCACCCCTACCCGAACCCCTATCAACCTCTCATGCTCCATGGCTGTGTGTGGCCCCCCCCCCCCCCCCCCCCCCCCCCCCCCCCCCCCCCTCCACACACCCACACAAACACACACACCAGCGGCACCTTCCCCTTCCTTTTACTCAGGCCCGCCCCGCCCCTGTATGATTGGCTTGTGGGCCTTCCCTGATCCATCACGTTCATCGACAACCATTATACCGGGGCCCGACGGCTCAAGCCCTCGATGTGCCCCCGTACCCCTGTCGCCGCCCCCCTACAACTTTCCCCATTCCGGCCCTCCCTCCTCCCCCCTTACAACCCCTTCATTCCCCCCCCTCCCCCTATTTATACCCCCCCCCCCCCCCCCCCTATCACCCCCCCACCCCCCCCCCCCTCCCCCCTTCGAACCGCCCCTGCCCCCCCCCCCCCCCCCCCCCCCCCCCTCCCATATCCTGTCCCTCAGGCCTCCCCCCTGGTGTGTCCGTGGCTTGTGGCCTTCCCAGAGCCATCATCGTTCATCGTACAGCCAATGAAACCGTCGGTCGACGCTCAAAACCCCGTCCATGCCCCCTACCCCTAATCAACCTCTCCATGCTGGCGCCCCTCCCTCCCCCCCTTGCCACCCTTCATTCCCCCCCCCCCCCCCCCCCCCCCCCCTGGCCCCCCCCCCCCCCCCCCCAGGCACACAACCCATCACGCATACCCCTCCCTTCCCTGTCCTCAGGCCGCCCCCCGGTGTGGATCGGCCTGTGCCTCCCGAGCCATCAAAAAAAAAAAACCTTTCAAGAATCGACAAGGACGCATGACACTGGCTCAACCTCACCATTTGCCTTCTTTCCTCCAAAGCCCTTCCCGAAGGCGAACGCTACCTCCTCACACACCCTGGAACTCCCACTGTATTTTATGGTGAGTTGGGGAGTTGGTTTGGGCTTGAGTTGGGGTTAGGTTTTGGGGTTGAGTTGGGAGTTGGTGTTTGGGGGGCTGAGGGTTGGTGAGTTGGTTTGTTCGTGGGGTGTATGGTTGGGGTCAGGTTTGTGGGTTGAGTTAGGGGAGTGTGGGTTGGGGCTGAGTTGGGGAGTTGGGTTGGGCTTGATTGGGTTAGTGTTGGGGTTGGGTGGGGTGAGGAGTTGGTTGGTGTGCTTAGTTGGGGAGTTTGGTTGGCTTGAGTTGGGTTAGGTTGGTGTTGAGTTAGGGAGTTGGGGGGTTTGGGGGTGCTGAGTTTTGGTGGGATGTGTGGGTTGGTGTCGTTAGTTGGGTTGGTGGGTGGTGGGGTGGTGGGGGGGGGGTGTTGAAATTGGGATTGGGGTGCTGTGTAGGGCTGAGGTTGGGGAGTTGTGGGGGGTGGCTGGTGAGTTGTGTTGTTCGGTTGGGGTGTGGGTTGAGTTGGTGGGGAGTTGGTTGGGCTTGAGTTTGGGAGTGGTTGGGTGGTGGGCTTGAGTTGGTGTTAGGTTGGGGTTGAGTAGGAGTTTGTGTTGGGGCTGAGTGGGTAGTTGGGTTGGCTTGAGTTGGGGTTATGTTGGGGTTGAGTTAGGTCGGGTGGGGGGGTTGGTGGTGTGGGGGGTGGTTGTCTGGTGTCGGGTTGGGGATTGGTGGGTTTGTCTTGGGGAGTTGGTGTTAGTTTGGGGTGTGTGGGGGTTGAGTACTGGCGTTTTGTGTTCGGTGTGGGTTGGGGCTTGGCTTGGGTTAGTAAAAATGGGGTGGGAAGGGGGGGGTGGAGGTGGTGGGTTGGGTTGGGATCGGCGGTAGTTGGTGCGGGTGGGGTTGAGTCGATTATTATGGAGAGGTGTGCGGGGGAGGGAGGGGTGGGGGGGTGGGGGGGTGCTGGTGGGGTGGGGGGGGGGGGGGTTAAAAGGTGGTGGCTGTTGGGTTTGTGCGTGGCTGGTTGTGTCCGGTCAGGGGGGGGGTGTTGGCGGTGGGGAGTGAGTTATTGGGGTGTGGGGGATGTTACTGGGATTAGTCTAACAGTACAGCGAAGGGACACCACGGCCTGTACCGGGGCGCACCAGGGGCGACACGGCACCCTGGAACTCCCACTGTATTTGGTAGGGTGAGGGTTGGGGAGTTGGGTTTAAGGCTGAGGTGGGTTAGTTGGGTTGTCATTGGGGAGTTGTGTTGGGCTGAGTCGGAGTGGGTGGTAGGGTAGGTGATGTGTGGCTGGTTTGGTGTTGGGTTGTTGGCTTGGGTAAATGAATTCATTGATCAGTCGGGTTTGGGTTTTTTACTCGTAACTTGGGCTGGGTTGGGTCCGGTCAGTTGGGTTATCCTATCTTAAAAGAACCTCCAGTATGACCACTCATAGCCTCCTCACACACCCTGGAAACTCCCACTGATTTTACGTGGAGTTGGTTAGGGTGGGCGGTGTTGGTGTGGGGTGGGGGGGCTTAGGGTTGTGGGCGGGGGAGGGGGGGTAGGTTGAGTGGAGGGGGGGGTGGTGTGAGGATGGGGGGGAAGGTGTGGCAGGGTGTATGCGGAGAGTAGGCAGGCAGGGGGTTGGTGGGGGTTCTTGCTTGGGTTGGTTTGGGGGGCTGATTGGGTGGGTAGGTTGAGTTGGGTTAGGTTTAGGTCTGGTTTAGGTTGTCGCTGGGGGAGTTTTGTTGGGGTGTATGATAAAATAGAGGTATCTGTTATGTAGGATGTATATAGTTTAGTGTGTTGAGTGAGAGTTGGGTGGTTGTGTCGAGTGTTTATGGTGATTGATAAGGTACTGGGCGTTGGTACGGTGCAAAACCCTGGTGTTCGCCTACCTCCTCACACACACTGGAAATCCCACTGTATTGGTATTTACTGGGAGTTTGGATTACAGTGCACACACCACACATATCTCCTCACACACCCTGGAACGCCCACTGGATTTTATGGTGAGTTGGGTTGGGGTCAGGGTTGGGTTAGGGTTACGGTTATATGGTGTGTTGGGTTTTTATTGGGAGTTTGGATTACAGTACACACATCGCGCATATCTCCTCACACACTCTGGAACGCCCACTGAATTTTATGGTGAGTTGGGTTGGGGTCAGGTCAGGGTTGGGTTGCGGTTATATGGTGAGTTGGGTTTTTATTGGGAGTTGGGATTACAGCACACACACCACGCATATCTCCTCACACACCCTGGAATACCCACTAAATTTTATGGTTAGTTGGGTTAGGGGCAGGGTAGGGTTAGGGTTCCGGTTTAGGCTTGTTCAAAAGTCCCGATGCTGACGAAAAATAATTGGGCTAACAAGCTCTTCCGTACCTGTCGCCTTCCACACTAGGGCTATTTGGGTCGCCTTCCACAATTGGGCTTTTTGGAGAATTCACGTCGCCAACTTACTGCGCTACACTTCATCTTTCTCCAATACCCGAGCCAGGTCCTGTAGAAGAGCTTTTATCATTTTCGATCTATACCACGCGGTTTCGGTCGTTTTTGCATTTTGCCGCTTTCAAGCCCCCGCGAGCATGTCGTAGCATTGTGGGATGCAAGTGCTTCCCGCATGGTTAGTATACCAGACTCGTGTTGCATGCACAGGATACACCAATTCAAATCTGAACTGTCTCTTGGGGATGGGGTTCCGTGCAAGGTGCCAAGTGCTCATGTAGGGTGCTAGGAAATAGGGGCTAGAGGCATCCAAGTGAGCATGTGTGCCCACAGCACACACCAGCATCAGAGTACCACACAATGTGAAGTAGCCTGGACCTCTGGATACATCCATGCATGCAATAGGTAATTTGGGGAGGGGGTGCATTGTGTGCTATAAGGGACTTGTGGCATGCCCCAAACACCCATGTTACTTGACCAGCCCAATCGAAATAAATCACCAACTGCTTTACATCTTCCTTGTCAAGGCTTCTTACAACATGATGGGGCATGCATAAAACAATTCATCACACAAGCACTCATACTGGATAGTACATGTGTGGTTCAAGAATGTTACTAGCCTGATTTGTTTTTTAGAAAAATCCAAAGACTTTTGAACAAGCCTAGTTATCAGGGTAATCCAAAGCGCGCGCTTTTGAGCTTTTGAGCGCTGACTTTTTGACCCCCTCTGCGCTTTAAGCGCAGTTTTTTGCAACCCCCTGTGGGCGCAGCAAGCAATTTTTGCGCTTTTTGCACTACAAAGCGCAGTTTTTTTGTTTTCAAGTGCGCTAAGGCGCTGGCCAATTTGGCCATTTGAAGCACCCTGCTAGTTAAATGGTGAGTTGGTTTTTCATTGGGAGTTGGGATTGCGGCACACACACAAGGCATACCTCCTCACACGCCCTGGAACTCCCACTGCATTCTCATGGTGAGTTGGGTTAGGTTGGGGCTGAGTTGGGTTAGGGCTTTGTGGTGGTTCGAGGGTAGATCCCTTGTACTGACTTCCTGGAAATAAGCTTTTATTTATCCCCCCCACCCCCACCCCTCCCCCCCCCACCCACACACACACACACACACACACACATACACACACACGCACACACCCCGCATATCACTAATACCAGGAGAAGGACGGCTTGGGGACCAACACCTACATCCACACCCACTCCCATACACACACCCACACCTACACACACACTGCATATCACATCTACCAAGAGAAGGATAGTTTTTCCAAATTCCAACACCTACATCCACACCCATCCGCACCCCCACACCTACATCCACACCTACGCCCACACCAACACCCACACCCACATCCACACCTGCGCCCACACCAACACACACACCCACACCTACACCTACATCCACACCTACGCCCACACCAACACCCACATATACACCTACGCCCACATCCACACCCCGCAGACCACTTCTACCAGGAGAAAGGCAACATAACCTGCGCCCACACCAACACACACACCACGTCCACCCCGCTACTCCACCTCTGGCTCGACACATCCCACATCCAACACTCCCACACCCACATCCACACCTACGCCCACATCCCGCAGACCACTTCTACCAGGAGAAGGACAACTTAAAGACCAACACCTACATCCACACCCATATCTGCACCCTCTTCCACACATACCCCCCCCCCCCCACATACACACCTATGTCCACGCCCCGCATACCACTTCTAGCAGGAAAACGACAACTTGAAGACCAACGTCTACATCCACACACACACACACACACACATTTCCACACCCTCCCCCCCCACACACACACACACACAAACAAACAAACACGCATCCACACATACGCCCACACCCCGCAGACCAACACCTACATCCGAGCACACTCCCCCCCACACACCCATTTCCCCCCCCACCCCCCCCCCCCACCCCCCACCCCACCCCACCCCCCCCACACAACACACCTACGCCCACATCCACACCCTCCCCCCCCCACACACATCCGCCCACATCCACACCCCGCAGACCACTTCTACCAGGAGAAGGACAACTTGAAGACCAACGTCAGGGAGCTGCTGGCTGTCCGAAAGCGAAACAAGCTGAGCTGCAGATCCAAGGTGGCAGTAAAAAAGGCAACAGATAGCGTGTACGCAGCCGTCATTGACGACAAGGTGGCGATGAAGATAGGCTTCGGAGACTGGTCCCCCAACTCAGCAGGCCTAGGGAAGTTTAAGAAGGCCTGCTCTGGATTCCAGTTTGCCGTTTGGGAAGTGGAAAACTAAGGTGTACTGCCTAATGGCATGCTCTGGCTCCTGACCCAGTAGGCCTGTGGAAGAAGATTAAAATGGCCTGCTCTGGATTCCAGTTTGCCGTTTGGGAGGCAGGGAACTTAGGTGTGCTGCCTTATGGCATGCTCTGGCCTTCTGCTTTGTGTTCTGGAGGCAGAGAACAAGAGGTATGTCCAATGGCATGCTCTGGCTCCTGACTAAGTAGGCCTGAGGAAGAATTTTAAGAAGGCCTGCCCTGGCTTCCAGTTTGTCGTGTGGGAAGCAGAGAATTAAGGTGTACTGCCTAATGGCATGCCCTGTCGAATGGCCTCCTCTGGATTCCAGTGTGCCATGTGCGAGGCAGAGAACGAAGGTGCTGCATATTGGCATGCTTTGGTCCTTCTTTTTTTCGTGTTGGTGGAGGCAGACACAAAGAGGGTATGTCAAATGGCATTCCTGGCTTCCCGGTTTTGTCCGTGTGTGTGTGAGGCAAGAGACTTAAGGTGGTGTTGCCTAGATGGCTGCTCTGGCCTTCTGCCTTGGTTTTTCTGGATCTGAGAAAGAAGCAATGTCAATGGCATGCCTCTGGCTCCCCCAGACTCAGCAGGGGTGGCCTGGGGAGAAGTTAAAGTGGGCCTGCTCTGGAGTCCAGTTTGTTGCATTGTGGGAGCCGAGAAGTGATGTGCTGCCTACTGTTTTTTTTTTTCTTTCTCTTCTTCTCTAGCCTTCTGCTTTGTGTTCTGGAGGCAGAGAACAAGAAGCATGTCCAATGGCATGCTCTGGCTCCGGACTCAGCAGGCCTGGGGAAGAAGTTAAAAATTGCCTGCTCTGGAGCCCTGTTTACTGAATGGGTGGCAGAGAACTAGGGTGCTGCCTGCTGTTGTTTTTTCTTTATCTAGCCTTCTGGTTAGTGTTATGGATGCAAAGAACTGAGGTGCTGTCCCATAGCATGCTCTGTATCCCGACTCAAGGACGGGAGACAGAGCTTACATAACTGATAATTTGGGGGGACTTTGACACCCCATATTGGGCTTGGTGTGTAGGGTGCAGAAAAGGGTGCAAAATACCCCAAAAAATGCATTTTATCATTTCATGGGCCAAATCGAAGTCTCGTGTCCACACACCGTAATGGAGCCTCAAAAATATGAGACCAAGGTATTTTAGGAGGACCCCCAGATCTGCTGCCTAAGACGCAGCTGATTTGATAGCCTGCGTCCTGCGACGCAACAGACCCTTCCTTGAGGTGAACCCTCCCCAAAGCAACAAAGGGCGCAGCGTCCTAAACGACCATGTTTGAGACGTGACACGTAACGTTTAAAAAAAACTGGTGGCAACCCTCTGAAAGAAAGGGTCGGGTACAATATTTGTGTAAATCATGTTGCACGCATACTGTACTGACAGGAAAATGTAACGTTTCAATTTGAAGGAAGCAACTGTCAAATCGAGGCACACATTATATTCCGCGGCGTAAAAATTCAACCTGACGTCAGGCGCGATCGTAGGGTATACGCTGTTTGGGCTTACTACCCCCCATTGGGACCTGCCGGCTCAACATGCAGCGCTCGCAAGCTTTCCCACATCCCATGGCTGAGCCTCAGGAATTCTCGATAGATCCCCTGAGGGACGTTTGCAACCTCTAGTAGCTCAAAATCACCATAAGCAAAGCACATAGTGGGGCTTCTGAAAACGTCTAGAGCATGGACAAATCACCGCTTCGAACAGCCAATTGAACCGGGTTGTAGCCAAAGCTCGAGAGGCTGTCGCTCGCAACCCCTCTACCATCTCGGCGACAACAAGCAGCAAGTATTTCACCAGAAGGGAAGTGAAATTCCTGCAAACTCTGGGGTACCTTCTGGATGGGTCAGAGTTAAAAAAACAGACCTCAGGTGAAGAAAAATATGTGAAATGGGAGGCCTTGCTTCCACAAGCTGCTGGCCATTGAAAGGTACTCATCAGGCAATCATCTCTCAACTTCAAGTGGTTGATCACCCCTTCCACTTTAGTTGTGAAAGTCCAACTAAAATAAAAACTGCAAGACACCATTTGGGAAGCATTGAGCCCACTGTGCAAAGCCTCAGAACCCACTATCCCAAGGCTCAGAAGGCTGGCTAATCAGACTTTTGATGAAATTAATTTGATCATTTAACAGAGTGTATGACAAGCTAATTCTTATGATTGATAATGCTGATGATGTGGTTAATATGTTCCAACAATATTATATACCGGTAGTGGCCTTGTAAACACGTTTGTTTTGTCTTGAAACTTGAACTTGGTTACATGGCTCCACCATGGCTCCACCATGCCTCCACTATTACATGCCACCACAGGGTACTTCAAACGGACCCCAGGGGTTGCGTCCTGGAGGCACCCTAATTCGGCAGGTTGCGTCCTAGGATGCACCCAATTTGGTTGGTTTTCGTCCTGGGACGCAGTCACATCTTTAGGCTGCGTCATACTATCAACATGACCCGTAGCCCACAGCAATGGAGTGGTGGTGGGCCAATCAACTGATGGGTGAGACACAACCAAGATCGTGAACCTGCGTCTGTGACGCAACGGACCCTCCCCATGTTGCATCGTGCAATGCAGGACGCTGCGTCCTACATTACCCTGGCCTCCACGCCTCCAGCCAGGAACTTGGCTGCTAGCCATCTTAACCAGTAAAAGCAAAATTGGCTGCTCACATTCTGCAGACCGGAATGAACCAGTGTAACCCTTATTTTTAGTTAGGGCTGTCAATATCATACGATATTTTCAATTACCGTACGATATATCGTGATATATCGTACGATATCGATATCGTACGATAGTTTTAGACCCTTTTGGGGGGAAATAAGTATAAGACCAAGGGGATATGACAGCAGGAAATACCGTTTACACATCCATACATTAAAAATCAAGTCAAATGAACCAATAATGAGGGTGATAGAAACACGATAATATCGTGCTCTATTATCGTACGATATATCGTGATATATCATACGATATAGGGCGATATACTGAATTCCCTGGCCCAGACCCAGTGCAAGGAAATCCCAGGCAAATCTGCTATCCATACCACTAGACCAAACTACACTTCCACTTGAAGCCCCGAACTACGCGTCCACCTATAGTACCCACCCTATAGCACCAGAAGTGCATGGATAATCACGCTCACCACTCGCATTGCTGCTGATTTTTTTTTTTTTTTTTTACAAAGGGGGGAACCAGGAAAAGGCGCAACTGATAAGACCTAGCCCTTTGTGACCAAGGAGAAAAGACCAAAGAAAAAGACAAGAACGGCTAAGGGACAGCTAAGGGACGGACACCACCTGGGCGACGTAAGGGACAAAGGAGGACGGGAACAGAAGGCTTGCTTTTGGCTTGTTTTTGCAGTTTCTCCCTTAGTTTGCTTCCCCTAGTTCAGTTTCCACCCTTAGTTGCCTCCTTAGTTTCCTCCTCAGTTGCCTCCTTAGTTCCCCCCCTTCCCCCCCCCCCCCCCCCCCCCTCACCCCCTTTTTTCTTTAGTTTTCTCGCATAGTTTTCCTTTTAGGTCCTCCTTAGTTTGCATCTCGTCTTCAGTCTTCTGATCCGGTGACTGTTAGAGGTTGCAATGTTATGGCCCCCCCCTTCATAGGTCTTTTTTCTTAGTAGTCCTAGCCCCTTCTCTTGGCTTCCTGTTTTTGGCTTCTTCCTTGCCTCTCTGGTTTGTTTGTCTTCTGTTCCCGTCCTCCTTTGTCCCTTACGTCGCCCAGGTGGTGTCCGTCCCTTAGCTGTCCTTAGCCGTTTTCTTGTCTTTTTCCTTTGGTCTTTTTCTCCTTGGGCACAAAGTGCTAAGTTTTAATCATTGCGCTTTTCCCTGGTTCCCCCCCTTTGGTAAAAAAAAAAAAAAAAGACAACATACCAGAGAGGCAAGGAAGAAGCCAAAACATGAAAGCCCCAGAGAAGGGACTAGGACTACTAAGAAAAAATACTTGAAGGGGGGGGCCATAACATTGCAACCTCTAACAGTCACCGTCTCAAGAAGAACTGAAATATGAGATTCAAACTAAGGAGGAACTAAAGGCAAAACTATGCGAGAAACTAAGAGAAAAAGGGGGGGAGGGGGGGGGGGGGGGAGGGGACTAAGGATGCAACTGAGGGGAACTAAGGAGGCAACTAAGGGTGAAACTGACTAGGGAAGAACTAAGGGAGAAACTGCAAAAACAAGCCAGACGAGGAGGGCACCAGAAAAGAAAAAGCAACTGGAAGCAAGCGAAACCTAAGATACCGGTCCTGGCGTGTACAAACAGGAATGAAGACAGAAGACGTATCAGATATAGATCTTGATCTGGGATCTTAGCGCAGATCTGGACGCTTGATTCTTGTCCAGATCTAGCCCCAGATCTGGAAACGTTGGTCGAGTGCGTGTGTCCAAATCTAGAACCCTGATCCTGATCTGGGGCAGGTCTTGTACTTGGCTTGGGCTGATATCTAGGTCTGGTCAAGATCGGGCCTAGGCTGGGCGTGGGCGTACCTAGGTCCGGGTTATATCAGGGTCAGAGCCTCGGGAGGGGCTGGGGTCTGGTCAGGTCTAGAGCAAGGTCTAGATCCGGGTAATGGCTGGATCTGGGGGGCAGGGTCTAGATCAGGGTCCTAGATAGGGCTTGGGCTGGGTCTGTGGTGATTGGGTCTGGGATTGTAGGGAGCGCTGGTGCCACTGGGGATTGTCAATTTCCATGGTGCGGGTATCAGGCTCCTGGTCCCGGGAGTGACCCCATCAGTGGTGCAAAGATTCGGGGGGTGGCCCATAAGCTTGCCAGGAAGCCACTGTGAGAGAGCAATCGAAGCCACGCCACTAATCTTGACAGAAGGCGCCATTATCAAGGTGTCGAAGATCCGTCTGGGTGCGCATCCAGTCCCTGGCGATGGCTTGATGAAGGTGGCCAAGGGCAAGGCAGATAGCCTTGTGGTGAAGGGGCTCAGAATGCCATGGCGAGCGTGCTGCCTTCAAGAGTATCTGCTTGCGAGCAAAAATGTGCGCGCAGGAAGGTGTGTCTGCCTGCCGGGATCGAACGCGCGACACCCCCAAAATATAGAGCAGTAGGCTGAGCCGATCGAAAATTACGTATATATCCGCTTAACACGGTTTACATCGTAATATATTGGACACGATAAAACTCCTGAGGCTAAGGCTAAGGCTGAGGCTGAGGCTGAGGCTGATGAGGCTGAGGCTGAGGCTGATGAGGCTGAGGCTGAGGCTGATGAGGCTGAGGCTGAGGCTGATGAGGCTGAGGCTGAGGCTGATGAGGCTGAGGCTGAGGCTGCTGAGGCTGAGGCGTTGAGGCTGGCTGAGGCTGAGGCTGAGGCTGAGCGATGGCTGAGGCCTGAGGCTGAGCTGAAGGCTGAGGCTAGGGGCTGAGGCTGGGGGGGGGAGGCTGAGGCTGAGGCTTGAGGCCTAGGCTGAAGGCTGAAGGCTGATGCTGAGGCTGAGGGCGAGCTGGAGGCTGGGCTGAAGGGCTGAGGCTGAGGCTGAGGGCTGAGGCTGAGGGTAGGCTGAGGCTGAGGCTTAGGCTGAGGCTGATGCTGAGGCTTGAGGCTTGTTGCTGAGGCTGAGGCGGAGCTGAGCTGAGGCTGAGGCTTAGGCTGATGCGAGGCTGAGCGAGGCTGAGGCTGAGGCGAGGCTGAGGGGCTGAGGCTGAGGCTGGGCTGAGGCTGAGGCTGAGGCTGAATGCTTAGGCGATGCTGAGGCTGAGGTGGGCTGAGGCTGAGGCTGAGGATGCTGAGGCTGAGGGGCTGAGGCGAGGCTGAGGCTAGAGGGGCCGGAGGCTGAGTCTGAGGCTGAGGCTGATGCTGAGGCTGAGGCTGAGGCTGAATCTGAGGCGGAGGCTGAGGCTGAGCTGAGGCTGAAGGCTGCGGCTGAGGCTGAGGCTTATGCGAGGCTGAGGCTGAGTGCTGAGGGCTGAGGCTGGAGGCTGAGGCTGGAGGCGGAGGTGAGCTGAGGGGGCCCTGAGGCTGAGCGGGCTGAGGCTAGCTGAGGCTGAGGCTGAGCTGATGCTTGAGGCTGAGGCTGAGGCTGAGGCTGAGGCTGATGCTTAGGCTGAGGCTGAAGGCTGAGAGGCTGATGCTGAGGCTGAGCTAGGCTGAGGCGGATGCTGAGGCTGAGGCTGAGGCTGAGGCTGAGGTGGAGGCTGAGGCTGAAGGCTGAGCTGAGGCGAGGCTGAGCTGAGGCTGAGGCCTAGGCTGAGGCTTAGGCTGATGCTGAGGTGAGGCTGAGGCTGATGGCTGATGCCTTATGGCTGAGGCTGAGCTGAGGCGGAGGCCTGAGGCTGAGGCTGAGGCTGAGGCCTGTAAGGCTGAGGCTGAGGCCTGAGGCTGATGCGAGGCTGAGGCGAGGCTGAGGCTGGGCGATGCTGAGGTGACTGATGCTGAGGCTGAGGCTGAGGCTTAGGCTGAGGCTGAGGCTGATGGCTGGAGGCTGAGGCTGAGGCCTGAGGCTGAGCTGAGGCCCGAGCTGAGGCTGATGCTGAGCTGAGCGAGGCTGAGGCTGAGGCTGAGGCTGAGGTTGATGGCTGAGGCTGAGGCCCTGAGGCTGAGGCTGCTGATGCTGCTGAGGCCTGAGGCTGATGTTGGTACCCCCTGCTGAAGCCGTGACAGATAGTCTTGTAGTTGGGAGGGTGGAACTGTTTTATTTGTCGAGGGGGAACCAGGAAAAGGCTACTTGTGATAGAATGGTGTTTTTGATCTAGATGGGCCAGATTGCTGGTACTGATTTTTAGGTGAGACTATCTACTAGAGCTTTAACTAGCTGTACATAGGAGTAGGGGTTTATGAGCTAGGGGGATATATATAGTCCAGAGTAGCTCGGATAACGAGTAAAAGTGACTCGAATTCTGAAGGTGTGTCGGATACTTTTGTCTACGCCCAGTGTGACTCTCTCACCGGTAACTAACTGACATACTATAGGGAATACTGCCCAGGTCCTAAACGGTTCGAGAGACCGTTTATCCGAACCGTAAGGGTTCAGGTTACTTCCGTGAGCTTACCCTCCGGTCAGGGTAGTCCCAACGGACCCCACCCAGAAGTTGGCCTGCTTCCTTGGACGCACTCCAATGGGTAGGTTTGCGTCCAGGGGACCCGCGCCATTTCGTAGGTTGCGTCTGGGACGCAGTAAAGTTTAAAGGTTGGCGTCCCCAAAATCCTCTTCCCCCTCCACAGCAACAGCAGCTTGTGCGGCCCACTTGCGTTCCCACTGCGTCTCATTTTCTCCATGCTGATGCGTCCCAGCAGCAGCAGCAGCAAGCAGCAGCGGGCTTGGCAACAAAAAATTCATCCACCTTCGCTGCTTTGGGTCGGAGCATTGGCGTGCCGCTATATTTGCATTTTGACGGTTTCGAATATTTTTTGGAGAGGTCGACCAGAATAAACTCGATCACATCAAAAAATTATAGGTTTAGCTAGGGTGCTGTTTTTAACCCCCGCCATCACTCAGGGCCTGGGGGCATGAGGGGATTTTTTAGTTCGAGCATTCAAATTTTATGTGGCTGAGAGAGTCCTTTGCTCCTGCAAACCACCCACTGAGACACTCTCGAGTCGGACGCATCAGACGCATTGGGGCGCATTGGGACGCATAGAACGCAGGTAATGAATGAGACGCAACACAACAAAACTGCGTCCCGTACGCCACCAATCTATGAGGCTGCGTCGGACGCACCGACCCTGCCAATGTTGCGTCCTGGGACGCAACGGCCCTCCCCATGTTGCGTCCTGGGACGCAGACGTGCGTCTTCACTATCAATATTCGGGCCCTTTACCGACTTTGGCAGACCTCGTTACAGACCATTTTACATAGTTCTCCCTATGTAAATGTCTGTAACGAGGTCTTGTAAATGACAAGGTGACTCGTTGTTTTGTAAAAGGACTGTAAAAATTATGTAAGTCCTGGGTACAGAGCCTTTACCGTGTTGGCTGTCAACGTGGTCTGTAAATGGTCTGTAAACAGTCACGATGAAACGACCTTCAACGCTCAGATCTACCGATGGGGGGAATCGAACCCCTACACACACCTTTATTTAGCGTTGTGTCTATAACCCTAGTCCCAATCAGCTGATCGGATCGGCTGTGCAGACCCTATCCAGCTTCCCCGGGCGACTGTCGCTCGTCTGTTTGATTCAATGTCGCGACCACCACGCTTGCCATTCTTTTCTCCTTGCCATTCGAACTGTCTCGAATGCAGCCGTCCTATTTTAAATCGCACTACTCGGCACAATATATACTTGTATGTGAACTTACTCCAGAAAGGGACATGGTAGCGGCATGGCAGCTGTTCGAACTAACCCCGAGAGAGAACCATCACTTACCCTCGAGGAGGCCTGGCGAGCTTGTAGGTATTTTTCCGCCGCGCGAACCTATCTTACTAGCCTGCGGAGGGATCGGCCTCGGCCCATGGCTATTTGCTTTTTTTTTTTTTTTTACAAATGGGGGAACAGGAAAGCGCAACTGATAAAACTAGCCCTTTGTGCCAAGGAGAAAGACCAAAGAAAAGACAGAACGGCTAAGGGACAGCTAAGGGACGGACCCACCTGGCGACGTAAGGGACAAAGGAGGACGGGAACAGAAGACAAACAAACAGATAGGCAATAAGAGCAAAAACAGAACCCAGTACGGGGCTATGACTACTAAGAAAAAAGACCTATGAAGGGGGGGGGCCATAACATTGCAAACTCTAACAGTCACCGCATCAGAAGACTGAAAGAGGAGATGCAAACGAGGAGGACTAAAAGGAAAAAAAAAGGGCTGGGTGTTTGCAGTGACGGTCCATGTCTCTACGTGAAAGAGACACTAGCAGGTGACGTGCTTGATATGCCGATACGATTACGTGCCACAAACCGAAGAAACCACGAAACCCGGGTTGCACTGAATGAATTACCAAGATCGGACCACTTGCCTTATGCCTTGAGCNGTTGAAAACCCAGTTGGGCCCTTCCGAAACCCATCCCAACCCGCGAGCGACACCAGAAGCGCCACAATGGGCCGTTTCGCACCTTGGATGATACTATGCGATAATGGGCCTTGGTAGCTGAGGCCAACATGGAAGAAGTCGGAATGGTGACCGCCATCCAGGGGGTTGCAAAACGCAAACGATGTTCGGCGCCCGGTGCATCGAGGTTGCGCAAAACTGCAAAGTTTTGAGACGATCTAACTGTCCTAGCGCATTCAAAACATCAGGCAAGGATGCGTTTCGCCATGGGAAAGAGGTGAGCAGGGAAGAATGTGAAAGCCGGGAAGGAGGGGAAGACAGGGTGGTGCGTCCGGTTAGATCACCGCCCCCCCCTATACAGGGCGGACTCAATTACGAGGCGAGCTGCAAGCAAATATGTATACCCGCGACACAGATGGACAGAAGGGCTCTTCAGAATGGCTTTCTTAAAAACCGTGTAGGGAAAGAAAAGAGAGAAGAAAAGAAAAGAAGAAGAGACGAAGAAGAAGAAAAGAAAATGTGAACTGTAACCGGCAGAAGTACGACCGAAAGCGGGACAGGAAAAAAGCAGGGAGAGAGAGCAGGTGGCGAAAAGTTGCGGGTACCGTCAGACACGCATCTTCGGTTTCAGAAAATGAATGTAACTCGCCAATCTCGCAGCATATATATTGCTGGCCGCCTTGAGAACATTCTGCACGTGAACATGGAGAATGTCTTTAATTAGTGAACAAACAAGACAAATCGAATATTTATGAGTTCAAGTATGGATGTTGCGCATGATCATTGCGTACTGGAAGATAATGCCTGCCTGACTCCATGCTTACTTGTGATACGGCATGCCAGGAAGGCAGATGGCAAAAGTGTCACGCATATACAGCTGTTCTTTTCAACAGCGAGTAACAGCTTATGGGCAGCTCCCATGGCCATTCCTAGGCTATCATGCTGAACCAAATGCAACATAGTGTCCCTTGAAATAAGCAGAATCAGTGAGCTGTCCAGAACAGCTTAAAATTGGGGTTAAGCTCAGTATCTGCCTTAAGGTAAGGACTACAGCTGCCTAGAAGCTACTGTGAATAGCCGGAAAGAAAAGCTGTAATGTAATGAATAGGTTTGATAGGTATGGTATGTTCATTCATTGCAAAGGTAACAAACAAGTCAGGTGTGGGAGTTAGGAGTTGAATCTAGTAAAATGAACGACCAAGGCACCTATCCTATCAAGTAACTCAGCAGATCAGGAAGAATGATCCATCCACCCATATGGCCACCCACAGAGTATACCATACATTACTCTAGCACACAACACTGATTCTTTTTTAGTAAACACAAAGCAGCTTCCACCCAACTCCATTAATCAAGCCCCAATACACATGTTGCATTTGAGTGCCTGTCATGCCCGATTTCAGAAGTACTGCCTAGCTTCAGGTTTGGCCCAAGGTGGGTGAAAGGAGCTGTCTAGAAGCTGCTACGCGTAGCCAAAAAAGAAACAGAGACACGCAAGGCTCTAGTTGATAGTTTCGTCATCAACTTCACACAGGCGCAAGTCAGGCTCCGTGCTTTCTGAAGTCGTCCCAACATACCGTATGCCTCGCATTTTGACGGTACCGAATCATGACTACAACCTTTCGATATCGGTGTCGTAAGGTCGCAATGCACTTATGCAATAAAGCGACAATCGCATGCGGATCATTCTTCTGGGGCAGACTCCCTAAGCCAGCCACTGGCCGAAGCCCAAAGATTTAAACAATTAGATCTGGACAGCTAATTCTGAAGCCTCAAGCTGCATTAGCACTGCTACGTTGCGTTGCTTTGGATAAATAGCCGGTCAGAGGAGCTGCCGAGATGCTGCTGCTCGAGCTGAAAAAATAAAACGCTGAGCATGGAAGGTTTCGATACATAGCTAGGTTCTGCAGCAACCAGAAGTGAGCTAGCATTTCTCGACAGCCAGGCGGGTAACAACTAACCCACCTCTTGAATCCCGAACCAAACTTGGCAAATGCAGAAGCAATGCAGCCTTGAGGGCGATCTACGGAAGGCTCGTGAGCGATGAAATTGAAAACGTGTTTGAACGAGCGGTCATAATAGATAGGGGGAAGGTCAATGGGGAGATGATACTGTGGGAAGGCCAATGAGCGAGGCGCGAGGCGCCAGGAAAAAGTCAACAATAGAGCGCGTCCGACAGACCAAACCAAGGTTTGTCTAAATGTGGGTAGAATCGCCAGGTACCGACATATTGAGAAGCCACTCTAAACACCATGAGTGAGGTGCATTAGGAATGCGCGTGACGAAGGCAAACGCGGACGAGCTCACATTCCGATAGCCTAATCAACCGAGGGGCGATCTTCAGCATCCTCTGGCTTTGGGGCCTTGTTGAAAGGCATGTTATATGGGAATCGCAAACTTGTATGACGCAGTGGGTGATACAAAGTCGTACATGCGAATGGACAAAGGTTACTCTCCCGCGTCGCGTTTCGGTCAGCTGGGCGACCGATGAGTTAAGTGATCGACATTCGAATTTCGCAGCACACGTAAGCAAAATGTGTGGACTGTTTCCGGACCCCTTTCGCACGCGCACGCCATCTGCCCATCTTATCTTAACTTTCTCTAGCAGTTTTCCATCATTCCATTCAATAATAATTCGTGACACTCGTTCCAAGCTCCAACAACCTAGCTACAAGAATCATCTACAAGCTTCAAGTTCTACCCTCAGAGAGTCGAGGAAGCGACGACAAGCACCACGCTCCTTCGGCCCAATCCAATTTATCGGTAAGAAACATTGTGAACAATCGATGCCCGCATCTACCAAGTAGAAGATTGCCCGGGGCGCCATGCCGATCAGCCCTAATGCGTGTATTGACTTCAGGGGTGCTGGCGCGTGATTGGCGTATTGTGTGTATGCGTGTATTGACTTCACGGGGTGCTGTCGCGTGATTAGCGGGACCGAGACTAATATCTGTGGTGGATAACGATCCTCCCACTGAGTTGCCACGCGGTGGTGACGACTTTCCGACAGATGACGAACGACTTCTGTAGGCAGTTGAAACCGAGCGAATTGACCTACTGATCAGTGTCTGATCAGCTACTCGGGAATACCTAAAACGAGGGTTCCATTAGGGTCTAGACGCGCTGGAAGCGGGAAGGGAGTCTCAAGCCGTGCTTCTGACTCTTAGGGCCGTCTAAACTCCTGAGATCATTCTTAGGCTTCCAGTTACAAGACTGACAGAGTTCAGGGGACGTGAGGAGACCAGGAACGAAGTGTTTAGACAACTGGACAGTTAAAAGAGCCGAGGGACGCCTCTTGAGAGAGGAGTCCTGACGGCAAACCCCAAAACCCTTAGGTTACGGGAAAGGACAGACGCGATAGGTTGCGTAGCCAATAGGCCAGGTAGAACCAATGAACAGCTAAAGCTGACACTCCACCTTGTTCTAACTGTCAAGAAAATTATACCTTCAAACCTTTAACAATAAACTTCGAAAAAGAAATCTGAAACTCAAAAGCAAGCAGAAAATAAATCTAATAGAGAGAGACATCCTCAAGGGCGACACCGATACTTCCAATATCATTCTAAGATTTAACCAACCTAAATGTTCATCTAAGGAGGGGAAAGAGCGCAGAATAGTACCACACTCCACCTAACTGAAGCAAACTCTATTTACGCCAATCAGGGCTAAAAGAGGTAAAACAGTTACTCAGACCTGCAGGCTCCATCCTTGGACCGCAGGTGTAACAATCCCAAAACCAGGTGCAATTTCTACCCAAAAGAGGGGAAATCAAACAAAAATAATAATAATTCCAAACAGGTCTACCAGCGAGGTAGTCATGACCAGAGACTCGAGGTCAAATCAACCCCCAAAATCCAGTGCGACAGGTCTATACAAACTACATACCCATTCACCATCGCTACAGGATTGGAGTCGTACAACACTCGAGGTGAAGCAAGGGGCAGTAGACCTGAAGCAAATTAATATTCTGAAATCACCGCAGGTGGGCATCGAAACCCGCGACTACCCGCAGAGAGCACAAACCTGAACTGCAGAAAAATCACTGTAAATCAATAAACCTAGGGAGAAGCTTGTACTTGACCAAAACCAAGCATACCATTCATACTCCAAAAAACCTCTGCGGGAAGAGGCTTAGTGAAAGTATCAGCCAACTGCAAGGAGGTATGCACCTAGTAACACCGATGCGCTGGCTTAGAACCAAATCCTTGATGTAGTGATGCATTATATCTATGTGGTTAGCCTTGCTTTCAAGCTTGTAGTCCTCTGTCCAGGACAGAGCTACCGTGGCATCACATTTGATAGTAATCAAGTGAACAGGCAATCCCAGGTCTACCCTAAGATGCTTGAGCCACTGAACTTCCCTCGCACAACCAGCCAAAGCTTGATACTCAGCTTCCCCAGTACTAACTGCAGGGGTGATTTGTCGCTTGGATACCCAATTGAAAATTCCACCAGAAGCTAGAAAAGCAAGACCAGTTTGAGATCTCCTGTCCTCCGGATCCTCACCAAAAGATGCATCACTGTAAGCAAGGAGCTCAAATTTTGGGTCATGAGTGTAGGCAATACCAATATAAGTATGCTTGCGAAGGTACACCAGAACCCTCAGAGCTGCATTCCAGTGAGCCTGAGTAGGTGCTGCTGTGAATCTAGAAAGTTGACTAACAGCAAAAGCAATATCAGGTCTTGTGCACGTGGACAAGTAGATGAGGCTACCAACCAGAGATGCGTACAAAGTGTTGTTAGGTAGAACAGGACTGCCAATGGCATGAACTGTAACTGACTTAGACACCATGGGCACCTCAGACGTAGCCTTCAACTTCTCTTCCCCTGCATTAAGCTTGAACCGCTCAACCATCCCATTAATAGCATTATGCTGACTGAGTACAATCTTCACACACCGCCCCTCATCATCAAGGGTAACATTACAGTCCAAAGAGAGGAACTGTTCAGGTACTCCCATTTCTGTAATAACCCAACCCGTTATTACGCAAGATGGTAATAAGTGCATCATAGAGCACGAGCTCATCAACAGCAATCCAAAAGTCGTCGACATTACATTACATTACATTACATTACATTACATTACATTACATTACATTACATTACATGTTAAAGTCTACTTGACACCGCGAGGGTGTATGAGACTCTGTGCTTTAAACAAAAAGAAAAAGCACCCACAAAGCAAAAAACCCCATTACATCAGGGGTGTGTCGAGGACAAACAAACCAAACTCCCAACCACCGTTTTGGTGGCGTAGGTATTAAACCCCTTAGAGCAGGACCCAGATCTCAACCACTTACAGTGGCGGAGGTAAGAAGCTAACAAATGAGAAGTCTCAAGAAGAAAAAAAAAGGGATAATAAATTACGGTGCCACTAAGCAGTCCAGGGCTTCCTGTCTTGCTCTTCTACAAGTAGAAAGATAGTCGGCTAGGTTGCTCCAAAAAGACTTAGTGCCATTTCCATTCATAAAGGTTCTGAATGTGGAATCGCAGAATTCCACATTCCATACGGTTAAGTCGGTATTCTCATGGACATGCCTATAAATATCTGTAAACAGATTCTGGTAGCGGAGGCGAATATCATTATAAAAAGGGCACTCAAACATATGCATTTCATCCTCAGTTTTTTGGAACCCACACATTTGACAGTGTCTCATTGAGCGAGGGATGTGTGCTCTATCCACCACCCTCATTCTTTCTGTGTTCAGCCAATGGGAACCCATTCTAAACTGTGCTATAGAACGAATCTGATCCTGCTTATGTAAGGCGGATGTAAAGGGAATCAAGCCATTCTCATCATTGCTGTTGGCTGCGAACCATTTTGGTATCGGAGGCGTTAAAGCCAACCCTTCTCTCATCAGGGATGTCTCTAACTGCATTGGTGTCACTTGGGTACTTAAACCTCCATGACTCAAAAACTTCAGACATAATACCTTCGACATCGACAGCCTCCAAAATGTTGATGTTTTTACTGGATCCTAGCTTGTGGAGAGCACAACGCAAGTCATGAACCCAGCCAGTGTTGGAGTCAAAAGATTCCTCAAGAGCCATTCTAATGAGATCCTCAGGTTCTTTATGTATGGTCTTGTTCCAGAAGCGCAAAGCTTGTTTAAGCCAAGCAAAACACAACGGGGTTCTACCCAGCTCTTCCATGATAATATTAGATGTAGTAGATACATATGTCAGGACCCAGGACCACAGGCCATTAGCATCCAGGCGCACAAAAAGTGCTGGATCAGAGAGCGTCGGTCGGAAACCTGCAAGGCGAAGAACCTGCAGGACATTGTCATGCCAAGCTCTAGGGGCCTGCTTCAATCCATACAAGCTCTTCACAATGCGACAAACCAGGGGTTTTCCATTAGGCCCAACCTTGATGAAGCCGTCAGGCTGCCTCAAGTACAATTTGAGGTTGGGATCTATCACTCCATGAAGGAATGCAGTCTTCACATCAATTTGCCTGGAGAACATCTTACGATGAACAACACCTGCAAGTAACACCCTCAAAGTCGCTTTAGAGGTGACCGGAGCAAAAGTCTGGTCGTACTCAATACCAGGACGCTGCATGTAACCTCTAGCCACAAAACGCGCTTTGTAGCGCTCCACTCTTCCATCCTTACCCAACTTTTTAGTAAATAACCATCTGGCAGACATAAGTCTGTACTCATCCCCAGGATGAGGCTCCAGAATCCAAGTACCATGACCCTCGAGGGAAGCGATTTCATTCTCTCATTGCTAGCTGCCACTCTTCCCTCTCAGGGTTATCGAGCGCTATAGCTTGAGCATAAGAAAGCTCACACTGGATGGAGATAAAAGCAGCACCAACTGGTTCTGGTACCTCTTCTGCAGAACCATCAACAGACGGGGATGGAGGGGATCGCTCCACCTCATCAGAAGTATCACCATCAATAGAAGGAGAAGGGGAAGGAACTAAAACATCAGGAACCGTAACATCTGGCACTGAAGGGTATCGCTTCAATACCGATTCATCTAATAAACCAAACTCAGGAACCTCCCCACGCATCCTCCCACTTGATCTAACTCCAAGAGCAGAAGGAAGAGGGGGTGGACGAGGCTCCCGAGGTGTAACCTTTGAGAGCAGTGATTGTATCACTCTCCCAGGAGGTAGCTCTGGACGTCGAACGTCCAGCGCATCTCCCACATCACCTAACCCAATCCAACCTGGGCTGGCATGCTCATAGCAGCAGACGCTAGAGTAGAATCACTGGCTGTATCACTAGAGTCAACATTACCTAAGTCACTAGGCAGTTGCTCATCCCGAGCAATAGGAAGCTGCAGAACCTCAGGCTCGAACAATGGGTTACCACTAACAAGGAAAGGAGTCTCTACAATTTTATCTAGGCCGCTAGCTCCACCTTCTCCCCTTAAATCACTAACAGCCAGGACAGAGGGTGGGAGGATAGAGAATGGAAGGCAGCGAGTCGGAATAATTTCCGCAGTCTTAGTGTCAGGCACAAAAACAGGGGAGACATTGGGGGCAGCAGCCTGCCGAGAACGTAGGTTCATATGGAAAACTGCTCCCACATCTGTTTCCATCTGCCCTGAGTCCTGTAGAAGATATTCGAATGCTGCCGGTTCAGTACGCCCCTCAGTGACGGCCAAGGGAGAGCCAGAAGCAAAAGAACTCCCATCATACACCAATTGCCCATCGACGGGCACTGGGCCAGTGCCCTCAAAAAAGGTCACGTCACGAGCCTCAATCACTTTGTGCAACTTTGGAATCCAGACCTGGTAGGCCTTCGACACCACACTATACCCCACCAGTCTACCCTGGATACTCTTAGGATCTAATTTCCCCCGCTTCTTCCCATCTAGTAGGGTTACATAGGCTATACACCCAAAGACGCGGAGGTGGGACACCTCGGGGACGCGCTGATAGAAAAGCTCATACGGAGTCTTTCCATCTTTCGTCTTTGTGGGTAACCGATTTCGAAGGTACGAAGCAGTCAAGAAGGCATAGGGCCAGAAACCCTTGCTCATCCCTGATTCTATCAGCATCGTACGAGCCATAGCAGCAACTACCCCATTGAACCTCTCAGCAACCCCGTTTTGCTGTGGGCAATACACGCTACTATGTTCGTACGTCGCATTTACCTCATGAAGCCAGTCAACAAACCATTTGACCAAAAACTCTTTTGCTTGGTCCCCCCTAAGCGTTGAAATGCTACCCCTAAAAGTTCCGCACTCCACTTCTTAATCGTAAATTGGATCTGCCATGCAGCATCCGATTTCAGTCTAATCGGAATAACCGCACTCCACCCAGAAAAATCATCAACTATGACAAGAAGATAAAGTTCCCCTCTCAACCCAGCACTGAACGGCCCCATGATATCAATATGTATCAATTCGAGCGGCGTGTGAGTATTCCTAGTACGATTTGGGTATGGTTTGCGTATGGCCTTACCCAAACAACATGCATCACAAGGGTCATGTGAGAACATATGAAATGCAGCCCTGGTAAAGTTGGGTCCGCCAGTAACAGTGCCGGAGTGCGACAACATGTGCATAGCAGGTTGACCAGGATGGCCAATTCTGCGGTGACATAGTTTCGCACTGTCACGACAAGTAACTGTCACGACAAGTAACTGTAGGATCGCCTTGACCAGGAGTAACATTTTCAGCAGAATACGCCGCAGGAGAGGTTCGAACTCGCGACGCCCGCGGATGAGAATCACGGATAGGGCAGTGTACCGATTCGAAGTTGTAAACACCAGAAGTGGTGGCTGGAACAGTCCAAAGAGTTCTAGACCCTCTGGTGGCAATACAACGATCTGCATCAAAACTAATGATACAACCCTGGGACCTAGCCGTAGCATTTACACTGAGAAGGTTAACAGGACAATTAGGTATGTAGAGCACATTGTCTATGGTAATGGGGGCCTCAAGCCACTCATTACATAGTTCAATGGTTCCAATACCAACTGCCTGCTGAACAACACCATCTCCAAATCTAACAGAGGGGCAATTTGCCTGATATCTGATGGATTTAAAGAGGGTGACGTCCCCAGTCAAACTCCGACTAGCCCCACTGTCTAAGTACCAGGTAGCTTTGACACAATCATCAGCCTGAGCAGGCGCCCAGGCTGTTTCAACACTAATGAGAACGGGTAAGGGGGTTTTTGCATCTCACTTCTTTGCAAGTAGAGCCATCTGAGCCATCAATGCGGTATATTCAGCACGGCTGACTGGTGCAGCTCCTCCTCCACCTCGTGGTGGTGGCTTCTTCTGACCGCCACGACCTCCACGAGCAGCACCACGAGGGCGAAGCTTCGGGAACTGCGTCCAGCAAGTTTCCGAAGCGTGTCCAGGGCGAGGGCAGTAGATGCACTGCGGCACTCCACTGCCCTGAGGTAATCCTGCAGCAGCCATTGCTGGCAAAGGGGAGGGTAGGTGAGTGGGGGTTGATTTGACCCATGGTGGGTAGTGAGGGTGATTAGACAGCAGCCTCTGGTTTGCTGTGTCTATGGACTCATAACGATATTGCACTTCAGCAAACGTGATCTGATTCTCAACAAACTCAGGACCACTGAACATGGTCAGCAAACCAGAAAATCGAGGATGAGATGCACCAGCGATCGCGATCTCAATACATTGAAATTCGGAAACTGTTGTACCCGATTTGAGTAGCATGAGTGCCAACTTTTTCACCCCATTGAAATAGGTTGTAGGGGATTCAGAGTAGGTCATCTGAACCGCCCTCAAATCAGCTACCAGTTTCGGTCCCAATCTACGAGCATGCTGCACTGCCCACGACTCCACCTCATCATAGATCTCCTGACAAGAACCATAGTGCCTAAAGACCTCCTGTAACTCCTTGCTCATTGTGAGTAATATGTAGGAAAAAGCCTTTTCCTCATTGCTAACCCACACATCAGAGCCATCATGTAACCTAAGCCTGGCCTCAGCCCCATCTAGAGCCCTGATGGCCTCAGCATCAGAAACACGATCAGGAAAATGAAAGTCAACAGGAGGCAGGGGCGTCCTAGAAGCCTGCTTGAGGCGCTGCAATTTTGACATCTGCTGATTCAGTTCAACTCGGTACGCCTCTACATTCCTATCCATCTCTTCCTCCGTCAACGGAATCAAATCAGGGTCACCCCTCAAATCCCACTTGAGCACTGCACTCGCGGACGTCTTACCCGCGAGGGGATTGACCCAAGAACGCCTGGCGGCATTCTCAGCATCAATCCCCGGTTCACCTCCACCTTCTTCACCAGCAATGCCTGTCACAGAAGAGACCTCAGACGAGTCCTCAGGGAGAGGCTCGTTCCTAGCTCGCTCCTCCAGATCGGCAGGAGTAGGCCTGCCGGAGCTTCCTGTAGGGCCGAAGGTCCTCATTGAAACAGAGCCACCGGCAGCGAGGACTCCAGCGGTCACAGACGATGCCGAAGGTCCGGCTCCTCCAGCGTGGGCAGAGCCCCTGGGCGGAGAAATAGAGCGATGAAATGGCCGGCCAGGGTTTACCCCGCCAGCGCGTGTCCACATTGACCGCATGGTTGAAGGCGCTCCCGCTTGTTGTCGGGAGGTCGATCCAGCCGTAACACGACGTTGTAGCCACTGTGCAACTGCAGGCACAGCGCTCGGGACAACATGGTTGCCAAGGTTCGCCAAACGTAACGCAGGAATGACATTGAACAGCCACTCCTCGTAATTCTCGTAGTCGAGTTTGGCGAGGTCCTTAATCATCGACAGGTTGACTGACGACATGATGCCGAGCTTCTCAACGTCCGCAGTGGCGTACGCTTTAGCGCAACTGATGAGACCTATAACCTGACAGAGTTCAGGGGACGTGAGGAGACCAGGAACGAAGTGTTTAGACAACTGGACAGTTAAAAGAGCCGAGGGACGCCTCTTGAGAGAGGAGTCCTGACGGCAAACCCCAAAACCCTTAGGTTACGGGAAAGGACAGACGCGATAGGTTGCGTAGCCAATAGGCCAGGTAGAACCAATGAACAGCTAAAGCTCCGTGTTACAAGGTATTCATATACCACAATTGGTTTCGGAGCCTGGTCGCGCTTTCAAACCGCGCCACTCGCTTTACTCCCCACCCCCGACGTCCCCTCGAGCCCACCATCACCGAGTAAGGCCTCTTCTTCAGCCCAAGCTGCTGCGGCTCCACCTTCTGAGGTCCCGGATGTTGACGACATGGACCACGAGGAGCTCGTCCAGCAAGTCAAGGCTTGGGAGCTGCACGAGCTCTCCAAGGAGAAAAGAAAAGGCGCTGGAGGGCCGGCACCTTCGCCTCCCGACCTTTCAGCTACCGAGAAGGAGCTGAAGGAAGCGCGGATGGATGTCAAAGTCAATGGCAATAAGGTCGCCACAAGGCCTGAATCCACGCCGCTTGGCAAGGCTGCCGCGCACGTTGCCCTCGTGGAGAAGGACAGGGTTATCTCTAGCCTCGAACTTCTTCACCATCACGAGGCCGAGGCCACCGCATCCAAGCACCTTGAGGAGATGACTCGGCTCCAAATGCGAATGAGGGATGCCGAACAGGAGACACTTCGAGTTTCCGCTCTCCTGAAGGCCCAGCAAACGCCCCCCGCTGGACCACCTGAGGGACCCGCTGCTGGATCGCCTGCAACGCCCCCCGCCCCCGCTGGACCACCGGATGGCCCCGCTGCTGGATCGCCTGCAACGTCCCCCGCCCCCGCTGGACAACCCGCGGCCCCCACAGCTGGACTGCCTGCGGGCCCCCCTGCTGATGGATCGCCTGCTGCTGGCCAGCCCGCTGCTGAAGCGCCCGCTGCAGGACCGCCCGCTGTTGGCCCTCCCGCTGGACCTCATTCGGACGCTTTAATGGCTCTACGTGCCCAGATTGAGCTGCTGGAGGCCAAGGCCAAAGTGGCTGAGCTACAAGCTGCGGCAGCTAAGGTAGAGTCACATGTTTTGCCCTTGGTCCCGAGGCCCTTAGTTGGCAAGTATGAACGTCCATCCCTTTGGACTGGGGTAGAAGATAAGAAGCTCCCGAGGGGTAGGATTTGGTGGAAGTTGCTAGAGTCATATTGCACGTTGCACCATATGTTAGTACCATCCAACATACCAAACTTCTTTGGTGGGGTAGCTGCCGAGTGGCTAGACCACCTCATGACCGCGTCACCGGCCATTACGTGGGCTGAGATAAAAACTCAGTTCCTAAACTTCTATGACCCCTACCATGCTGACGACGACATCAATGCACGCCAACGGCTGCATGCCAACTCGATTCGGCAGACCTCGACGGTTAGGCATTACGCTATGGCTTTCCAAAACGAAGTGCGCATTGCCGGGGGTATGCAATTGGATGATCAGCTAGTTCTGTTTCGGTTTGGTCTGATTCCAACCATCGAGGCACGATGCCGCAGACGTACTGCTGCACAAGGAGGCCGATTTTCCTCTTTAGACGAGCTTGTCGAACATGCTGGTGCCATTGAAACTGAACTTGCTGCCACCAAAACACCAACCCCTACCTCGGCCATGTACGTCCAGGCAAAAGGCAAACGGCCTGGTGGACCTCACGAGGGGTCCACCCAGCACAAGCACAAGAAGGGCACGGCCCAGACTCCAGCTGCAACGGGCCCGCCGCCCTTTTCCAGCCCTGCGGGACAGCTACAATTTGCTGAAAAGCATAAGTGGAAGCAGGCTGACGGTCAGCCCTGGACACCGGATGCTATTAAACTAGCTAAGGAGGGTAACTTATGTTACAAGTGTGGTACGAAGCGCACGGCCGCTACAGCCACTGCCCCCTCCAAGTGCCCTAGCTGCCCTACCGTTAGGAAGTAGGATGTAGGTCTGCTTGTAGACATAGATAGGGATGTTCTTTTTCAGTTTCCGTCCCCTACTATCTGTGTAACACCATCTACAGCACAGACCACATCCCCTCCTTGCCTTCCGACCCTGCCCCCGCCTCCTGCCATTCCATGCATATCTGCTTGCACAACAGCTTGTGTCCACGCGGACCAAGCTACCGCACACTTTGAGGCCACCCTATCGGGGGTATCTGGCAAAGTTCTCATTGACAGTGGAGCAGACTCTGTCTTCGTAGACGCAGAATTCTGTGCTAGGGCAGGTTTAGCCACCTTTACGGGCTCACCAGTCATGGTGCGGGTAGCTAATGGATCCCAAGTCCTCACTACTACGAGAACGAGTTTTGTCCTGAACTTAGGCAAACATAGGTCAGAAATTAAATCTGCTTATGTCCTCCCTACGCTAGGGCCCGGCACCACCGCACTTCTCGGAAGAAGTTGGATGATGCAGACGGGGTGCTGCATTGGTTTTGAAGAGACACGTCTTAGAGCCAGTTTCAAAATAGCTAAAAAGCATAAACGTAGTCCTGGGTCGAGCATATGAATAATGCATATGACACGGCCAAGGCAGCGCTTAAATCCGCGAAGGATCGTCAAGAAACGTATGCAGACTTGCACCGTCGACCGGTGAAGTATACTCACGGTCAGGAAGTTTTGTTGAACTCGAAGAACATCAAATACTGGCCTGGTATGACTTGGAAGCTCATGCCCAGATTCGTTGGTCCCTACAAAATCTCTCACACTATCCAAAAGAGGGGGGAGACCATTGCAGTGACTCTATCCCTCCCCGAAGGATGGAAGATTCATCCAACGTTTCACTTATCTCTTGTCAAAGAATACCTTTCCGACGGGACTGGGTTTATTAGACCAAATCCGGAATTGTTACGCACATGCGGTGAACCTATCTACGAGATTAGCAACGTTGTTGATCACAAGATACAGTCTGGTACGGTGTATTACTATGTACAATGGTTACACTCAGACCATGTTCACTCTTGGGAACTCGAAGAAGAGTTGTTACCTATGTGCTCTGAACAATTCGATTTGTATTGGAGACAACACCCTTCTCGGGTACGACCCGTGATAGGTGCCAACGACCCGAAACCTAAAACGGTTAAAAAACCTACTCACAGGGATTATGCGACTGTAACCCCTGATGAGTTTCTCATTCGAAAGAGTACTAGACTTCAGGAGAAGGCTAGGGCTAGAGAAGGGGGAATTGTGGTGGATAACGATCCTCCCACTGAGTTGCCACGCGGTGGTGACGACTTTCCGACAGATGACGAACGACTTCTGTAGGCAGTTGAAACCGAGCGAATTGACCTACTGATCAGTGTCTGATCAGCTACTCGGGAATACCTAAAACGAGGGTTCCATTAGGGTCTAGGCGCGCTGGAAGCGGGAAGGGAGTCTTAAGCCGTGCTTCTGACTCTTAGGGCCGTCTAAACTCCTGAGATCATTTCTTAGGCTTCCAGTTACAAGACACTCCGTGTCACAAGGTATTCATATACCACACTATCAGGTGGCAGGTATCAGCCATCGCGTTGTTGTTGCTCTTCTGCTACCTTCAAGCTCGAAATCAGGGGGGGAAAGGTTCAGGCTAAAGAAAGGAATATGGGAAAGGGGACATTACAGGTTTACCGATGACGAGATACGTACTGTTGACGCGTCTATACCGCGCATTCACAACCTGCTGGAGATACTGCCGTGCATGCTTCCGACATCTCAACTTCATGTGCGTCATGTCCTGTGAAAACAACCTGAACACCCAAACAACCTCAATAGCTTCCAACCATCCAAGGAGCTAAGGTTGTTGGTAGCTTTGCATTACTCGGCCAGGGCCGAACAACGACGGGATTTGCAACCAGTGCTGCCTGCAGGTTTCAATCGCTCGCTCAAATGTCGGTAAAATGCATTCGCGAGAGATTGGAACCTGCAAACCTAAGGGTCTTGTGTTCACAGCCGCTGAGCGGTGAGGAGAGTATGTGTCTGATGCCTGTTCCCTGTGTCTGTCCGTCTGTCGGAGCTTAGTTAGCTTAGCATCAACTTGCTTAAAGTAAGGGCCCTATTCGCTTAAACCAAGCAAGACTTCGAGCGGGCATGTCTCGTATTATATTGGTACGAGAGCCAAATCCGAGCTAGATCAAGTTGCTTGGTATCGGCATTCGAGTAGAAAAGACTACGGGCCACAATATGGGGCTGGGTGGGTGGTGTCCATCCCAGCTACTTACAGGTGGTCGCCGATTTAAGAGTAGGACTACCAGGTGGAATCACTATACATCTTTCATAATGAGAAGAACAAAATGAATGAAGCCCTAACCCCATGTAACCAATGATCCATCACAGGACTGGATTGAGTGACAATACTGAAATCACTAATTGATCTATCTATCAACTGAGTGATCTATAAACAAGACTGAAATGAAGTTAGCTAAAATGATTGCTATGACTGCTGAGACTGGAGGAGCAAGGGCAAGAGCTACAACAGTAGCTCCGTCTCAATCCAAGCTTTCTTGGATGATGAGGTAGGTGTGCTCTTTATAAAGAATCACCCCTTTGTAATCAAACTCCTTCCTTTGTGCCATACGTCCATAAAAAACCTGTATGAATGGATGAACGCAAGTATGGTCATGTAGTACTAGCTAATATATAAGATTCACATCTATTAAGTTGCACCTCAGCAGCTCCGAGACAAATGCCAGCTCCGATTCATTCAACTATTTCCAAATTGGAGATAATACGAGCGAGGTCATATGTGCATGCCACGGTACCGTAGTATGACTGAGGTCCCGGACCAACCCAGGGGTAATATAATTAGCAACATTTGCTGCACCGCAAGCTCTCATGACCGGTTGCGATGCGCGCCTCAATATTAGTGATATAACTCATCCACTCATCGACAATCTTTAACAATCAAGCAAACAACTAACTAACGCTGCATGAATGGGTGTTGGTGGTATATTCTTAGACACCTGAGTGTTATTGAAATGTAATGGAATAAAATGAAATAATGAGTCTGGATGAAATGTAATGAAATTTAATGAAATAAAAACAAGGAAACTGTTCACCAACATTCCACTTGAAATTTAGGGGGTCTTCGTCTCTTCGGCACCCTTTACTGCATCCTTGCGACACCCCTCTCACCTAACATGCACCACTTAAATCCAGATTATAAGTGACACAGACCCCCCAAATAAGCAGTGTACTGTAATCTACATGCCCGCCCTATATATCTATGTGTCCTCTTGACTTTGATTATGTATCTGCATGCTCTTTGTCTCCATCTACTTACTTATGCATGCTCGCTTTGCCCATCCTGTGCATTCAGGTTTCCATGGAACCTCTTGCCTTCTGCAGTGGTGCCTGTCAAGGCATGCATAAATAATAAGGCGCACACTTTTGATAAAGCTTCAACGGAAGCAATTTCAGATGATTCTTCTTTCACAGAGGATTCAGATTCTTCAGCTACCGATTCAACAGAAGCAGTTTCAGAGGATGACTCATTTATCTCTCTTCCTAGCTCTCTCCGTGCCGAGTCATCATCGGCTACACTTTCAACAGCTGGCTCTGCTAGTGATACTGATGTGGCCGCTTGCCCCGCACCTACTGGTGTAGTTGCTGCTGCTGCTGCTGCTGCTCCAACCTCTGCAGCTGCATCGTCTGATTTGGTAGCTGTCATCAGTATCCCTGCTGCTGCTGGTGGCGACAAGCGTTACACGCACAGCGCCATGAACGCATCAGCAGCGATCATGCCCATGGTCTTGAAGATCACCTGCAAGGGCTCATCACTACCTATGCAAGAAGCACCCCTGCCCACCTCTCCTGGGCCACATGTGGGACATTGCAAGATCCAGAGCAACAGCTGCGGGGGGGGCAGCGTCAGCATTGACAGCAACTTTACCAGCTTCGGCGGTAGTAGCAACAGTAGCAACAGCATCAACAGCAGGACCAACAGTTACGGCGGTAGTAGCAACAGTAACAACAACAGCAACAGCAGCAGCAGGTCCAACAGCATGGGTGGTAGCAGCAGCTACAGTAAGAGCAGCGCCTTTCGCAGCTACAGTGGCTGCAGCAAAGGCAGCAGCAGCATGGCCGGCAACAACAGCGCCAGCAACAGCGCCAGCAACAGCGCCAGCAACAGCGCCAGCAACAGCGCCAGCAACAGTGGCAGTGGCGAGATCTACATCTGGCGATGGGAGCCAGCACCCCGACCTTACCTCTATACTGCATTCGACAAGAGGTGGAAGGGAACCACACAGTTTGACATTGCAATCTATTGCCAACCCTTGAGCTTGGGAGGGCGGCTCCTATAGCACTCCACTAATTCCTTTAGGGGCTACACGTAGCAGCTTCCACCCAACTCCATTAGCCAGGGACATAGTCAAGCCCCAACACACATGTTGCGTTGGAATGCCTGTCATGCCGGCTCTCAGAAATACTGCATAGCTTCAGGTTTTGCCCAAGGGTGGGTGAAAGGAGCTGTCTAGAAGCTGCTACGCGTAGCCCAAAAAAGAAGCAGTGTAGCACTCATCTATGCATGATGAATTGCGCTGCAGTATATTTACCATGTATGCGTGTTTGCTATCTGTATACATAATTTCATTGATTTAGGCTGATATAAAAAAATATAAACAATTTATTGGTGGAGACCGAATATAGTAGCTGGCGCATGTGTGGGATTAACTCCTCTTGCGTTAGTTATTACACAGATTGAAATAATATTATTCTGACAAACAGTATTCTGACAAACATTATTCTGACAAATTTGTCAGACAAATGTTTGCCATTCAAATGTTTGTCAGAATCATTCTGGCAAACAACATTCTGACACACATCATTATATCGTTTCACTGGAGATTCCAGAAAATGATTCAGTCAGATTGACCGATGATGTAGTGATGCAAAAATCAATGCACAATTTTTGGTCTGGTCGGTCAAATTTGCAATATTGCAAACTTTGATGCTCTAATTCCTGCTTGTTTCACCTACGAGTAGCAGCTTCTTGGCAGCTCCCTTTCCCTGCCCTCGAACCAAACCTGATGCTAACTAGCTAATGTGTCTGAAAGCTGATATGACAGGCATTCAAATGCAGCTGAAAGCTTGGGGCTTGCCCCAGTGGCTGGCTAATGGAGCTGGTAGATAGGAAGCTGCTGAAAGTAGCCCAAAATGAAACAGTGGCTCTCATTAATGATTCATATACATTGATTTACAAAAAATAATTATTCTTATACATCGATTTCAAACAGATAGATACATTAACTTCATCAAAACTACCATACTTCCGTGATCATTGTTTATACATAGATAGATCAAGGGCTTGCTTGTTCAATGAAGCTAGTTCTGAATTATTCTCATTTTCAATTCCTTATTCTTTGCGCACATCAATTGTTATTTGGATCGTCGAATCGTAGTCTGCAAAATACTGTAAGCATATAGATGCTCTCTCTCTCTCTCTCTCTCTCTCTCTCTCTCTCTCTCTCTCTCTCTCTCTCTCTCTCTCTCTCTCTCTCTCTCTCTCTCTCTCTCTCACACACATACACACACACACACACACACACACACACGATTGGGACCTTATGAGTGATCAATGGATAGAACGAGCTACAATGATACTCAACCTGACTTCTTTCCTTCAACAAACTATGAGTAAGGAAAGGCAAAAAAGTTTGATTGGTGCCCTACTAAACATGTACGAAAATACACGGCTTATTTGGAGGGGTCTTAGGCACCCTTTTAGTTGGCTTGAAAGGGTGTACTAAAGCACGGCTATACATCTATCATGGGTGAGAGGGGTACTGCAGGGGTGCAGAAAATGGTGCCAAATAAAGACCCCCTAGATTTACAGTGATACTATACCTGCATAGATGAACCAAGATGCTGATAGTTGTTAGTGCTGCTTCTGCTGCTGCTGCTGCTGCTGCCTATCGATAGGTCCTGGAGCTGCTACTACGTGAGTTCAGCTGCTAGTCCTGCTACTGTTTACTGTTGATTGGGTCTGCTTGTAGGCCGATCAATGCTGCTGCAGAATGAATTGCGCGGAAATGCGCAGAAATGTGAAAGAAAGAAAGGAAGCATTACGCAAAATTGTGTAAATCATGATTGAAGTTCCGAGGTGGCGAGGTTTACTGTTGATTGGGTCTGCTGGTAGGCCGATCAATGCTCTTGCAGAATGAGTTGCGCGGAAATGCGCGAAATTGTGAAAGAAAGAAAGGAAGCTGTACCCGTAAGTTTGCAAATAATGATCAAAGTTCCGAGGTTGCGAGTATCTCCCTCTTATGCGCCATGCGCATGCGGCAGGTACAATTTATAGATTTTCCATAGATTCGCTGCTGCCTGTCCGTTGGTTTCGGACGTTGCCAGCGTCATCCGCGTCATCTCCTGAACCGCCCATTCTTGACAGGACGATGTCCTCCAAGTCTTTCACTACCCCCATCACAGCCGATGCGCCATATAAGTATTATCCTCCCCGTAGTACGGCGCACTGGCATAATGTGGCCAACGGTGCTTGCATCGGCGGTGAACCTTTTCAATGTGGTGGTCCTTCGGTGACTATAGCCCCGGCATACGGTATGGTGTCCTTAACTTCACTTCCTGTGAGTACGGTAACTGTATCACACGGATGTAACAATTTCAATTTCAATTTCTATTTCTATTATCCTCGTTTTTTGGCGGAGCCCCCAGTGGATAACCCCTTTCTTAAAAGTCCCGAACACAGAAAGCGGGCCATGACCCCTGTTGTGACCCCTGTTGTGACCCCTTTGTCACCCCGTTGTCCGATTGTGCGGCCGACCGACACGAAGCCTGACAGCCAACTGTCACGTAACTAACTGGCTTCGCTCCGCTCCATTCCGTTGCCAGGAACGAGAAATGACTTGTAGACCCGTATGCCCTTTTCTTTTTCTTTTTTAATGATACTTTTTTAAGTTATGGCTTTATTTTACCACACCAAGACTCTGTGACTTGGATTGATAACCGTACATGGTCTACTACCTCCAGACTGCTCAACGGCTGCAGGCGGAGTAAACACGGGACGTTAGTTGGGGGTGGGACTTGGGACAGCGTAGCAGGCCACCAACCCCTTTAAACTGGATATCCGGGGCTTTTCGTAATTGTAATGAGGTCATGTTGGCCGTAGCTGTCCCAACCCCTAGCAGCTGCGAAGCCAACTATACTTGAACTCGAACTTGGGTATATGGCTCCAGCTTTTAAGAATGCTGGCCGCCTTCGGAAATATAATTGCTCCTACCTACGTCACACGCACACTTGAGCACGGAATGATATCACTCAAGACACACATATGTGGACGGTTCAATTATGCTGTGGTTTAGCATATACTTGAATTTGGTTACATGGCTCCAGCCTCTTCATAGGGCCGGTCGCCGTTTTCGGCAGTAACATCAACATCTAAAACCATATTATAAAAAAAATAAAAAAATAGTGCGCCTTGTTACGAGGCGTGATGTTGAGGGGGCCAGCTCATTTCCTTGCACTGGGGCCAACCACCAATATATAAAAAACTGCCAATACCAAATATATGCAGAATGCATGCTTCTCCTTTTTTTCTCCTTTTTCCAATTTTCAATTTCCAGGCAAATTGCCTGTTTCTCCTTTTTTCCCCTAATAAAAATTTAACAAATTTAAATTTAAAATTTCATTTTTCAGGCAGATTGCTCACACACAGCCAGCATCTAGTCCCAAAACGCCACAACCTGCTCGATGCTTTCTGCAGCGCGCAGCACTTGAGTCTTCAGGGCGAGTGCCTCTTGTGTGGCACTACCACGGACGATGCTGAAGCCATACACTGGTGGGGAGGCACGAGAGTTGTAGCAACTCCAGTTGCTGAGTGTGTACGCCCCTGCGTCAGCTACGACCACGAAATTATCTGCGATAGGGAGGGACAAGGGGTAGTGATTTTGCTGACCAATTTAGCATACATACTTTTGCCTTCCCAAATGCTACCCCAGAGCATCAGATATGCTGATAATAAACATGTAACCCAAACCCTTAGCGTAAACCACAGTTTATTTTGGGGGATAGATGTAGCAGCTTCAGACCAGACCAGACCAGACCAGACCAGACCAGACCAGACCAGACCAGACCAAACCAGACCAGACCAGACCAGACCAGACCAGACCAGACCAGCAGAGACCAGAAGAGACCAGCAGACCAGACCAGACCAGCAGACCAGACCAGACCAGACCAGACCAGACCAGACCAGACCAGACCAGACCAGACGAGCAGAGCAGAGCAGAGCAGAGCAGAGCAGAGCAGAGCAGAGCAGAGCAGAGCAGAGCAGAGCAGAGCAGAGCAGAGCAGAGCAGAGCAGAGCAGAGCAGAGCAGAGCAGAGCAGAGCAGAGCAGAGCAGAGCAGAGCAGAGCAGAGCAGAGCAGAGCAGAGCAGAGCAGAGCAGAGCAGAGCAGAGCAGAGCAGAGCAGAGCAGAGCAGAGCAGAGCAGAGCAGAGCAGAGCAGAGCAGAGCAGAGCAGAGCAGAGCAGAGCAGAGCAGAGCAGAGCAGAGCAGAGCAGAGCAGAGCAGAGCAGAGCAGAGCAGAGCAGAGCAGAGCAGAGCAGAGCAGAGCAGAGCAGAGCAGAGCAGAGCAGAGCAGAGCAGAGCAGAGCAGAGCAGAGCAGAGCAGAGCAGAGCAGAGCAGAGCAGAGCAGAGCAGAGCAGAGCAGAGCAGAGCAGAGCAGAGCAGAGCAGAGCAGAGCAGAGCAGAGCAGAACAGAACAGAACAGAACAGAGCAGAGCAGAGCAGAGCAGAACAGAACAGAACAGAACAGAACAGAACAGAACAGAACAGAACAGAACAGAACAGAACAGAACAGAACAGAACAGAACAGAACAGAACAGAACAGAACAGAACAGAACAGAACAGAACAGAACAGAACAGAACAGAACAGAACAGAACAGAACAGAACAGAACAGAACAGAACAGAACAGAACAGAACAGAACAGAACAGAACAGAACAGAACAGAACAGAACAGAACAGAACAGAACAGAACAGAACAGAACAGAACAGAACAGAACAGAACAGAACAGAACAGAACAGAACAGAACAGAACAGAACAGAACAGAACAGAACAGACTGGACCAGAACAGACTATGGCTCACCAGGTTCAGTGATTGGTAAAGGGCGAGCTTGGGCAATCATATCTCCTTGAAAGCACAAGGGCCCTACTACGTCTGTCTCAACACAAACCGCCTCCCCTTCTGGGACATTGCCTGCACCAGGAAGTGGGTATGAATTGTGTTGTGTTGTGTTGTGTTGAATTTTTTATATGTTGGCAGGATTTCACCCCAGGATGTGGGACTGTACACACAACAGCGCGCACGGGGGATTCAGACATAAGAGCGGAGAAAAATAGAAAGTCGGAGAAATGTATACTAAGTAGGCACCTGTTGGAAAGGCGGGGTATGCCAGACCGCTTGCCAATCGTGACTTTCACCACTGTGTCTTGTGTTATGTTGTGTTGATGTGTTATGTTGTGTTGATGTGTTATGTTGTGTAGCATTGCGTAGCCCTTCCTATCACGGAAAAGTCCCTGTAGTCTATTTGGCCTACCCCTGGACTGTAACATACTTACACTGACAAATGTGAATGCAAATTTGCTGTTTTTTATTGCTTTGGCCAAGAGGTGTCAGGGCCTCCAAATTTTCACTTCTCCCGATCGATTTTTTCTGATTATGGGGCTGTAATCGCATGTGTCATTGCGATATTATGAGACATTTTTCAGGTCATTCTGAGCACCTCATTTAGGGGGGGGGGGGGGGGGGGGGGGGTCAGCCCTCCTCAGTTTTTATTCTAACTTTTTACTCAGACCTCCAAATGACATTCTGAGACCACCCTTGAGTAGACCTTGGCAAGAGCAGTCCATTGGCACCACTTTGGACCTTGTGCAATAAGTATCTACCCCTTGGGTGGGTGAATGCAATAAGTATCTACCCCTTGGGCGGGTGGGTGAATGGGGTCAGCCTTCCTCAGGTGTTTTCTAACTTTTTACTCAGACCTCCAAATGACATTCTGAGACCACCCATGAGTAGACCTTGGCAAGAGCAGTCCATTGGCACCACTTTGGACCTTATGCAATAAATATCAACCCCTTGGGTGGGTGGGATGGGTGGGTGGGTTGTTGGGTGAATGGGGTTGAAAAACTAAAACAAACTGAATTTTGACTATCAGACAAGCCCTGTGTGGGAATTCCGAGGATGCCATACTGTTAACCCTCACAATGTGCGCCATACTGTAAACCCCCACAATCCATATCTAAGTTTTTCAAAAAAGGGGTATTTCGATTTAAATGTGTGTGTGTGTGTGTGGGGGGGGGGGGGGTCAGCCTCAGGTTTTTTAGGGATAGGTGTCCCCCCTTTTTTTTTATACTCCCGCTTTGGCTACTGTTTTTGCCATTGCAGCTGGTTTTTATCTTGTGAGCCGTATTTTCCATTATATCTTCAGCTAGCGTTTTTTGTTTTTTTTTGCCATTGTATCTCAAAGCTGGTTTTCTTCTTGTGTGCCGTATCAGTTAATGTTTCTGTGCCGTGTTGCAGGATGCCTTTCCTTTTCCCCTTCCCCCTCTTTCCTCTCCCCTCCCCCCTCTTCCCTTTCCCCCTTCCCCTACCCAGAACTTTGCATTCCCAAACCCGAGCGCCAACACGCAATTAAAACTTTAGCAACTTGAACCTCACCTGCTGACTTTAGGCGGCCATGGGCATCGTGCACAAACACTCTCAGGGGCCAGGTGGTTGGCAAGGAGCATGTGCGTGCAAACAGATCTGCTCCAAAACCAACAACGGCTATGCGCCGCCCCCCACATGATTTGGTGTACTCCACTCGTGAGGCGGCAAAGGCACACTTGGCCACTAATGACCTGTTTGAGTTTGGATCTGGGTTTGAATTTGAATTTGGGTTTGAATTTGAGTTTGGGTTTGAATTTGATGTACTCCACTCGGGAGGCGGCAAAGGCACACTTGGCCACTAATTACCTGTTTG
>JACBWV010000300.1:87500-169678 GCA_013435795.1 Chlamydomonas sp. ICE-L
AGATGGATGGATAGATGGATGGATAGATGGATGGATAGATACAGATATAGATATAGATATAGATATAGATATAGATATAGATATAGATATAGATATAGATATAGATATAGATAAAGATATAGATATAGATATAGATAGATATAGATATAGATATAGATATAGATATAGATATAGATATAGATATAGATATAGATATAGATATAGATATAGATATAGATATAGATATAGATATAGATATAGATATAGATATAGATATAGATATAGATCGCTTCTGCTAGATACACACCTCTCCTCTACCCCTCGGAGATAAGAAGAATGCAGAGATGGCTAACCTCACTTTCTCTGTCACCAGCTGGGTGGGGCAGTTAGGTTGGAACAGGAATTAATTCATGTATTACCTTGAGTATCCTCATCTTCATCCTCATCCTCATCCCCATCCCCATTCCCATCCCCGTCCCCATTCTCATCCCCATCCCCGTCCCCAATTCTCCATCTCCATCCACATCCCCAATTCCCCATCCCCATCCCCATCCCCATCCCCATCCCCATCCCCATCCCATCCCCATCCCCATCCCCATCCCCATCTTCATCTCCATTGGAGCCGGCTTACCACACATTATCTGTCACAAGCTGGGTGGGGCTGTTGGGCGCAGTTGGGGAGTCGCCCGACCCGACCCGACCCGACCCGACCCGACCCGACCCAGGTATTATCCTTCATACACACCCAGGACGAACACTAAATACATGACGCTTTGGTCACTTCTCCAAGGAACACACCTCTCCTCGAGGCCTCGGAGACAAAGAGAATTGGAGCTGGCTTACCTCCCATTCTCGGTCACAAGCTGGGTGGGGCAGTTAGGCTGGAACAGTTCAGGAATGGCGGAGCGCAGAAGAGCCACATGCTGACTGTACACACCACCATCAGGATCCTACATAATGATGGTGATCTAATTGGTGATGGTGGTAAGAGTGGTGGTGGTGGTGGGGTGTGCAACCAGCCAACCAGCCAGCCAGACAGACAGACAGGAATGGCTGGGCGTAGGAAAGCTACATGCTGTACGCACCACCATCCGGATCCTACGCGGTGATGAGGATGAGGTGGATGAAGATGAGGATGAGGGTACACACCACCATCCGGATCCTATGGGTGATGAGGATGAGGTGGATGAAGATGAGGATGAGGGTACACACCACCATCCGGATCCTATGGGTGATGAGGATGAGGTGGATGAAGATGAGGATGAGGGTACACACCACCATCCGGATCCTACGCGGTGATGAGGATGAGGTGGAGAGATGAGGATGAGGGTCCACACCACCATCGGCTTCTATGGGGAGGAGGATGAGGTGGATGAGATGAGATGAGGGGTACACCCACATCGGATCATATGCGCGGTACTGAGGATGAGGGGATGAAGATGCGGATTGAGGGGTTACACACCACCATCCGGATTCTATGGGATGATGAGGATGAGGTGGATGAAGATGAGGCTTGAGGGTACACACCCCTCCGGATTCCTAGCGGTGATGAGGATGAGGTGGAATGAACGGATGAAGATGGATGATGATGCGGGTACACACCACCCTCAGGCATCCTACGCGGTGACTGATGGAGGATGAGGTGGATGAAATGAGTATGAGGGTACACACCACCAAACCGGATCTTATGGGTGATGAGGAGAGGTGGATGAAGAGGAGGATAGGGTACACCCACCATCGGCTCTACGAGGTGTGAGGATGAGGTGGATGAGATGAGGAGGCGGGTACACACCACCATCGGATCTAAGCGGTGAGAGATGAGGTGGATGAGATGAGGATGAAGGGGTACACACCACCATCCGGATCCTATGGGTGATGAGGATGAGGTGGATGAAGATGAGGATGAGGGTACACACCACCATCCGGATCCTACGCGGTGATGAGGATGAGGTGGATGAAGATGAGGATGAGGTGGATGAAGATGAGGATGAGGGTACACACCACCATCCGGATCCTATGCGGTGATGAGGATGAGGTGGATGAAGATGAGGATGAGGGTACACACCACCATCCGGATCCTATGCAGTGATGAGGATGAGGTGGATGAAGATGAGGATGAGGGGTAACACACCACATCGGATTCTATGGGTGATGAGGATGAGGTGGATGAAGATGAGGATGAGGGTACACCACCAACCGGTCCTATGGGTGATGAGGATGAGGTGGATGAAGATGGAGGATGAGGGTACACACACCCTCCGGATCCTACGCGCGGTGATGAGGATGAGGGGGATGAAGATTGAGGATGAGGGTAGGTACACACCAACCATCCGGATCCTACGCGGTGATGAGGATTGAGGGGATGAAGACGAGGATGAGGTTGGCTGAAGATGAGGATGGGGTACACAACCACCATCCGATCCTACAGCGTTGTGGTGATGAGGATGAGGTGGTGAAGATGAGGAGAGGGTACACCACCATCCGGATTCCTACGCGGTGATGGTGATGATGAGGAGAGGGGATGAGATGAGAGAGGGGTACACACCACCATCCGGATTCTCGTGGTGATGAAGGTGAGGGTGATGAAGGTGAGGGTAGGGTGTGAAGGTTGGGGTAGGGGTGACGTGGGTGAGGGTAGAGGTGAGGGTGAGGGCGAGGGTTGAGAGGTGAGGTTGAGGTGAGGGTGAGGGTTGAGGGTGAGGGTGAGGGGAGGCGGGTGAGGAGAGGTGAGGGTGAGGGCGGAGGGCGAGGGCAGGGAGTGCGAGGGCGAGGGCGAGGGTGAGGGTGAGGGTGAGGGTGAGGAGGAGGGTGAGGGTGAGGCAGGCAGGCAGGCAGGCAGGCAGGCAGGCAGGCAGATACAACCAGATAACAAAACACCTCTGACCTGTTCTGTTTCTTCCCCCCTCATTGAGGTGTCCAGCTCAGCGGCATCATGGTCGTGGTCTGTTGAGAAGTCAACGGGCATGCCCCCACCAATGTCGAACACTTGGATACGATTGCCCACACAGACTTCATTGATCTCCTGCATGTTATCACAGTACATCATATTGTCATAACAGGCGACTGTTGACCCAAGAAACGTCGTATTTCCCACACAGTAGTGGGAGAAATGGAGTATTCAGACGCGCGACGCAGAATTCCAAAGGCTGCCTTCAAATTTCAAATACCCGTAAACCCCGGGCAAAACCAGGAGTAACCACCGCCAGTGATTTCAAGCAGTACTCTAATCTGCCCGGTATTAAAGCGAAAACACAGCAACCGAGAGCACTAAAATTTTAGTGCCCCAAGCTGCCAAAGTTTTCTATTTTTAACAGCTTTTCTAGTTCCCACCACCATCCCTCTGCCCCACAGGAGTTATATCTTCCAGAAGCTACCTGAGCCTCCCAGGGGAAGTGACTCAGTTATTATTTGACAGTAGCGACTCTTTTGGTAGTAGCACAAAGACAGACCTGAACAGTCTGGACTTACAAGCTAGATAGTGCAGTTGACTTTAATTTAATGGTAACAGCTGATAAGACCAGTAAGGCCAGCCAGTTGTGTGATATACCCCCTAATTAAGGGAAATGTCGCACACAGGTAAAACCTTTCAAGGCCCAGCATACAACTTAAATATGTCTACTAGCACTTGTACCAATGGGGGCCCCATCTGAAAAATCGCTGAACCTCTCAGGCAGAGACTCAATGTCCAGCAAGCAGGCCCCCAACTTTTGCAAAACAAGTACTGACAATGATGAAGCCTGCATGTGCTTATTTCCTAAACCCTCAAGGGTGGATTAAATGTATTTGGAAATATGAAAAGTAACTGTAAAGGAATCTGAGTCAACCGTCTGAATTACACAACATCAAAGTATACAACTTTCAGCCACTTTGCATGCTAGCACAGTACATTATGCTGCCATAACAGGCAACTGTTGAACCAAGAAACTGCACAACATTAAAGTACACAACTGTTAGCTACGTTGCGTGTTCTCACAGTACATTATATTATCATAACAGGCTACTGTTGACCCGAGACTACACAACATTTAAGTATACAACTGTCAGCTACGTTGCGTGTTATCACAGTACATGATGTTATCATAACAGGCAACTGTTGAACCAAGAAACTGCACAACATAAAAATACACTACGTTGCATGCTATCACAGTACATGATGGTGTCATAACAATAGACTGTTGACCCAAGCAACAACATATCATGAATGTACACTACGTTGCAGGCTATCACAGTACATGATGTTGTCATAACAATAGACTGTTGACCCAAGCAACAACATATCATGAATGTACACTACGTTGCAGGCTATCACAGTACATGATGGTGTCATAACAATAGACTGTTGACCCATGCAACAACATATCATGAATGTACACTACGTTGCAGGCAATCACAGTACATGATGGTGTCATAACAATAGACTGTTGACCCAAGCAACAACATATCATGAATGTACACTACGCTGCATGCTATCACAGTACATGATGGTGTCATAACAATAGACTGTTGACCCAAGCAACAACATATCATGAATGTACACTACGTTGCAGGCTATCACAGTACATGATGGTGTCATAACTATAGACTGTTGACCCAAGCAACAACATATCATGAATGTACACTACGTTGCATGCTATCACAGTACATGATGGTGTCATAACAATAGACTGTTGACCCAAGCAACAACATATCATGAATGTACACTACGTTGCAGGCTATCACAGTACATGATGGTGTCATAACAATAGACTGTTGACCCAAGCAACAACATATCATGAATGTACACTACGTTGCAGGCTATCACAGTACATGATGTTGTCACAACAATAGAATGTTGACCCATGCAACAACATATCATGAATGTACACTACGTTGCAGGCTATCACAGTACATGATGTTGTCATAACAATAGACTGTTGACCCAAGCAACAACATATCATGAATGTACACTACGTTGCAGGCTATCACAGTACATGATGGTGTCATAACAATAGAATGTTGACCCACGCAACAACATATCATGAATGTACACTACGTTGCAGGCTATCACAGTACATGATGGTGTCATAACAATAGACTGTTGACCCAAGCAACAACATATCATGAATGTACACTACGCTGCATGCTATCACAGTACATGATGGTGTCATAACAATAGACTGTTGACCCAAGCAACAACATATCATGAATGTACACTACGTTGCAGGCTATCACAGTACATGATGGTGTCATAACAATAGACTGTTGACCCAAGCAACAACATATCATGAATGTACACTACGTTGCAGGCTATCACAGTACATGATGGTGTCATAACAATAGACTGTTGACCCAAGCAACAACATATCATGAATGTACACTACGCTGCATGCCATCACAGTACATGAGGGTGTCATAACAATAGACTGTTGACCCAAGCAACAACATATCATGAATGTACACTACGTTGCATGCTATCACAGTACATGATGGTGTCATAACGATAGACTGTTGACCCAAGCAACAACATATCATGAATGTACACTACGTTGCATGCTATCACAGTACATGATGTTGTCATAACAATAGACTGTTGACCCAAGCAACAACATATCATGAATGTACACTACGTTGCATGCTATCACAGTACATGATGTTGTCATTACAGGCAACTTTCGACCTGAGAGTCTACATTACATTATAGCATTTAAGGGGATGGTTTGTATTTCACAGGTTGACAGGTTGTGTTGCCCCTCGACTTTGTCAGGTCAACTGCACAAAAATTCTACCAAAATGATCAGAATTATCACACTTTCCAGGACAAATTTTAGGCACGAAGTACAACCTACGTTGTGTTTTGAGAAATCCAAATCCAAATCCAAATCTAAATCTAAATCCAAATCCAAATCCTCTGCTGAATTGCTATAAATGTTCACATACCGCGTTGATGTTCACTGGGCAGCTGAATTATTTGTATTTGTATTATAATTTGTATTATTACTACTTCTATTTAACCATATATACCCATCAGCAGCTACTCAACAGAAGCTACTCAGCAGCTAACCATCAACAGCTACTCAATAGCTACCCCTCAGAAGCTACTCAACAGAAGCTACTCAGCAGCTAACCATCAACAGCTACTCAATAGCTACCCCTCAGAAGCTACTCAACAGAAGCTACTCAGCAGCTAACCATCAACAGCTACTCAGAAGCTACCCAGCAGCTAACCATCAACAGCAACAGGCACACAAGCCAAAATCTCACCTTCGCCAACTCCCACACTTCCACAGCCCCTTGTACAGCAAGCTCAAGAGGCACTCCCTGAGACCCAACGTGTAGATGGAGAGCGTTCAACCACGGTCTGGGAGGGGTGGGGGGGAGGGGCGGACGGGGGGAAGGGGTGTGTGTTGGGGTGTTTGGGGTGTTGGGGGGGGTTAAACATGGAATAAAGGGGTTAATTTAGCCCACAAACGGTTAGATATAGTTCAATTAACACCTTTGTACCATGTTTAAGCGTTTGTGGCCATGTTTCCGTAGTGCTGGGAGGGGGGGGCGGGGGCAATTTGAAGATGGAGGGCGCTCAATCACGGCCTGGGAGGGGGGGGGGGGGGGGGGGGGGAGTGCAGGGTGGAGGGGTGAGAGAGTGAGGGGTGAGGAGGGAGGGTAAGGGGTTGAGGGTTGAGGGGGCAAGGGGCAAGGGGGGAGGGGGGAGGGGGATGGGTTGGAGTTGGGGTTGAGGTTGGAGTTGGGGTTGGAGCTTGAGTTGGTGTAGGGGGGGGGCAGTGTTTTTGCTAAGGCCAATATATCTAGGGTTCGAAGGGGGTGAGGGGGGGTGGGGGTGGGGGTGGGGGGTAGGAGCTTAGTGCTAACAGCGCTAACTAGCTATAAAAGCGATTCTGTAATAGCCTGAAATAGTTAGTTATAGCCTGCAGTAGCCTGGAATAGCCTGAAATAGACAGTTATAGCCTGCAGTAGCCTGGAATAGCCTGAAATAGACAGTTATAGCCTGCAGTAGCCTGGAATAGCCTGAAATAACCTGAAATAGCCTGTAACAGCCTGAAATACCGTAACCTGAAACACAAGGAGATAACGAAAATGGCACGAGCTTGCATGATAATTTGGTCCGCGATTAGCCCAAACCGGCAACCTCTATATATATTGGATTTTCACGATTGTCAATGTTCCGATTATTGAAAGTTTGCCTTCGTCATCTCAATTATGGGATTTGTGTACAGGTGCTTGGCTGGAGTCGTGCATGTCTGATTCTAAATGTTTCTGAGCGACTGGTGCCTTGGCTGGGTGTGTGTGTTTTGTGTGTGTGTGTGTGTGTTGGGGGGGGGGGGGGGGGGGGGGGGGGAGGGGGGGGAGGGGGGGTATTGGCCATTGACAGGACTCCAGACTGAATGTTTCTGAGCGACTGGTGCATTGGCTGGAGTCATGCGTGTGTGTGGGGTGGGGTGTGTGTGGGGGTGGGTGGGGGAAATGTTTTGTGTGTATGTGTGCGTGGGGTGTGTGTGGGGGGATATGTCATGTGTGTATGTATGTGTGGCGTGTGTGTGTAGGGGGTGGGGTGGGGTGTGTTTGTAGGGGGTGGGGTGTGTGTGTGTGGGGGGGGGGGGGGAGCTTGGAGTCATGCACGTCCAAATTTTAAATGTTTCTGAGCGACTGGTGCCTTGGCTGTGGGTGTGTGTTTTGGGTGGGTGGGTGGGTAGGTGTGCGTGTGCGTGTGGGTGTGGGTGTAGGTGTGGGTGGGGGTGGGGTGTGTGGGTGTAGGTGTGCGTGTGCGTGTGGGTGGGGGTGGGGGGGAGTGGGGTGGGATGGGTGGGTGGGTGGGGTGGGTGGGTGGGGGGGATTGGCCATTGACAGGACTCCCGACTGAATGTCTCTGAGCGACCGGTGCCTTGGCTGAAGCGTCGGATGACTCAGACTGCAGGCTTAGGCATCGTGCACTACATGCATGGGGGCATAGCTAGGCCAGGTCACCAGGGTGGCAGGATGACACTTGACAGGTTCAGGGCGGAGCCCCCCCTTCTGGGGGGCGGGAGCCCCCAGGATCACCCCGTTGTCTGCTTGTCCGGCCGTCAACCACACGAAGCCAACTGTCTCACCTAACTGTCTAGTAACTAACTAACAGCTTCGGTCCGCTGCACTCCATTCCGTTTCCCCCTTTGCCACAGCCAACACTTTCCACCAAATTTCCGCTTCTCTTTGTTTTGCTTGCGCCGCTGCCTAGGACTTGTCAGGTTCTATTCAGGTAATGGTAGGCCAGTGCCTTAGATAATTCAGGTATTTTGTTAATTCAGGATAGGGAGTTCCCTAGTCACTCTTACCTAGTTACTCTCACCTAGTCACTCTTACCTAGTCACTCTTACCATGTCTAAGTTGGATACAAATCTAAACCCTAAAGGATATAAGGGCTGTTACATGAGTTTTTATGTTAGGCAAAATGTGACCTATGCACGTTTCAGTCCAGGGGTAGGCCAAATAGGCTTAAGGGACTTGCCAAAGCATGACAGGAAGGGCTGAAAAGAAAAATAATTGATGGACTGAACCCCGGACAATAGTTTTACAGACGGGGGCCCTGAGCAAAAATGTGAGCACAATCGCGCAGTCAAATTTTAAATGTTTTCGTCTCTCCATAGCGCAGACGCAGGCACTTCGGTACAAAATGTTTTGGTAGAAATCCTTGGCAAAATCACTGTGTGTATGCTTTTGCTTTGTTTTGTTTTGTTTTGATTTATTAAGTTTTGTTTTGTTTTGTTTTGTTTTGTTTTGTTTTGTTTTGCTTTTGCTTTGTTTTGTTTTGTTTTGATTTATTAAGTTTTGGGTTAGGGGGGTGTCAACACAGCTACCACCTCATCCTGGTCACAAAAAATCGTTTCGGTGTAGGGTTTAGGGTTGCAGTTCGGTTAAGGGTTTAGGGTTGCAAAAAATCGTTTTCAGTTTAGGGTTTAGGGTTTATGGTTTAGGGTTCCACCCCATCCTGGCCACTGTATTTGATTGCAGTTCAGAAAGTGAGTTACTTTGTAACGCCTAACAATCATTGTCATGGTCATCTGTGTCATTGTCGAGGTGCTGCATGTCTCCACAACACCACCTATTGTTTGAATATGCATTGGTTGGATAGCGGCATGGACAAGTGTCTGTGACCATGACAATGATTGTCATCTGTGACCATGACAAGATAACGCCTGTTGGGGCGCGGTATTAAGGGAGCCCTGTCTTTCGGCGGTAGAGAACGGGCTGCTACTTTACCTGGACAAAGCTACCATGGCCATTGACAGCAACCACGAACACTAAAGCGCTCCCGTACGGATTCGAACCCCACACCTTCCTGTTTCAATGAGCTCTACCATTGAGCCATTTGTTGAAACGGGATGAGTTACCTGGTAGCTTCATGGGTCAAGGCCTCCTCCAGGGACAGCGGCCTGATAGCTTTAGAAAGGCGGCCCAAACATTTAGGATCTGGGTGGCAATTTGGGTCTGAGTGCTGAAAGCACGATTTGGGTCTGAGTGCTGGAAGCACGATTTGGGTCTCAGGCAGCAGACATTTCGGCCAAAACTAGGTTTGAGGTAGCGATTAGGATAGGTAGTGGAGAAGATAAAAACTCTGCCTGGTCACCACTGTTTGGAGGGTAGCCCTTTTCAGTGATATACAATGGTCTAGTGGTAGACCAGATCGCTTGAGGATGAAGAGTCGGGGGTTCGTTTCCCCTTCGGTCGCTCTTGGCATTGCAGGTCGTTGTCAACCGCGATGGTAGCTTGTCCAGTTGAGGTAGGAGACTGCTCCCCACCCGCGTACGATGGGCTCCCTTAACACCACGCCCCACCAGGCGTTATCATCACCTTCGGAGAGTGACACTTCCTACGTCTGCCATGGTGAATTTCCCCAGATGCGGCGTACAGGAGGGTTCCCTACTTCCATTAACACCACGCCCCTACAAGCTTCTATTGTGGAGCCCCCTCTTCAAGGGGGCGGGAGCCCCGAGGGTTACCCATTTGTCTGTGCGTCTGACGAGACGAAGGCTGACACGTCTCGTAACTAACTCACTTCCGCTGCCCCCTGTTGCTCTGTTGCGAACACTCTCCGCCTATTTTTAGCATCGCTTGCGACGCTGCATAGAACTTGTTTCACCTTTCTTTGAATGCGGCCAACACAGCCTCACGCTGCTCCAGCAGCGGAACACCAAACTTGGAGATGAGACCCCCTGTAGAAAGTGCGGCAATAGAGCCAGTGCCCACCTGCACAGCAATAATGTCCTCATTTTCAGAAATACAGCTTTTTAATTTCAAACTACACCCGCCCACCACCCCCCTAGCCCACCCCAAACCAACCCAGCAGGGGCATGCCATTCTTGGAGATGGGACCCCTGTTGAAAGCGCGGCACAAGAGCCAGTGCCTACCTGCAAAGCCACAACGTCCTCAGTTTCAGAAATACAGCTTGTTGATTTTAAACTACATCCACCCCAACACACCCACCCCAAACTAACCCACCCCAACACACTCTAACCCAACCCACCCCAACACACCCCAATACACCCTAATCCACCGCAACCCACCCTAACCCACCACAACCCACCACAACCCGCCACAACCCACCCCAACACACCCCAACACACCCCAACACACACTAACCCAACCCAGCACACCCCAGCAGGGGAACGCCAAACTTGGAGATGAGTCCCCCAGTTGAAAGTGCGGCAATAGAGCCAGTGCCCACCTGCATAGTCAAAACGTCCTCATTTTCAGAAATAAAGCTTGTTGATTTCAAACGACACCCACCCCAACACACCCCAACACACCCCAGCGCACCCCAACACACCCCAACACACCCCAACGCACCCGAGCACACCCCAAGCACACCCCAACACACCCAAACCCAGCCAAACGCACCCCAACACACCCCACACACCTCAACACACCCTAACACACCCCAACGCACCCCAACACACCCCAAGCTGTCCCAACACACCCCTACACACCCTAACCCAACCCAACCCACCCTAACCCACCCCAACTCCATACTATCAACCCACTTGAGGGTTCATACGAATCCCCAACCCAAACGAACACGGCTATACCAGGGCAAGCCGAGCCGAGCCAAGCCAAGCCAAGCCAAGCCAAGCCAAGCCAAGCCAAGCCAAGCCAAGCCAAGCCAAGCCAAGCCAAGCCAAGCCAAGCCAAGCCAAGCCAAGCCAAGCCAAGCCAAGCCAAGCCAAGCCAAGCCAAGCCAAGCCAAGCCAAGCCAAGCCAAACTAAGCCATACCCACTTGAGGGTTGATACGAATCCCCAACCCGAACAAACATGGCCCAACCAAGCCCAACCAAGCAAAGACAAGACAAGCCAAACCAAGCCAATTAAAACCAAGCCAAACCCACTTGAGGGTTGATACAAATCCCCAACCCAAACAAACACAGCCCAACCAAGCCAAATTAAACCAAGCCAAGCCAAGCAAAACTAAGCCAACCCACTTGAGGGTTGATACCAATCCCTAACTCAAACAAACACAGCCCAGCCAAGCCAAACCAAACCAAACCAAACCAAACCAAACCAAACCAAACCAAACCAAACCCACTGGGCTTCACACTTGGGAATCTTCAACACATGCGCAGGGCTCCTCTGTAAAAGAGTGGGCTTGTCCTCCATGGTGGAAACCCAACCCAAACAAGCACGGCCCAAACAAGCCAAACCAAACCAAACCAAACCAAACCAAACCAAACCAAACCAAACCAAACCAAGCAAAACCCACTTGAGGGTTGATACGAATCCCCAACACAGGCGCAGAACTCCTCTGTAAAAGAGTGGGATTGTCCTCGATGATGGCAATTAGTCGGTCCAGCTCTTGAAGGTTGTCCACATTCATACGCACACCTGCGGTTGGTATATAATTTATATGTAATGAACACATTGGGAGAGGAAGATTGTCCACAATCATTCACACACCTGCGGTTGATATACAATTCATGAATATATAGTTAACCTATTGCGAGGCGAAGATTACCTACATGCATACGCACACCTGCGGTTGATATATAATTAATGTGTATATAATTAATTAACATATAATTAACCCATTGCGAGGCGAAGATTACCTACATGCATACGCACACCTGCGGTTGATATATAATTAATGTGTATATAATTAATTAACATATAATTAACCCATTGCGAGGCGAAGATTACCAACATGCATACGCACACCTGCGGTTGATATATAATTCATATATATACAATTAATTCGTATATAATTAACCTATTGTGAGGCAAAGGTTGTCCACATTCATTCGCACACCTGCAGTTGATACATAATTAATATGTATAATTAATTAATTAATTAATTAATTAATTAATTTATTTATTTATTTATTAATTAATTACTTAATTAATTAATTAATTAATTAATTAATATGTAATTAAGCTATTGCCCGGTGAAGCTTGTCCACATTCATACACACACCTGTGGTTAATATCTATACATTACATATTTACATTACATTACATTACATTACATTACATTACATTACATTACATTACATTACATTACATTACATGTTAAAGTCTACTTGACACCGCGAGGGTGTATGAGACTCTGTGCTTTAAACAAAAAGAAAAAGCACCCACAAAGCAAAAAACCCCATTACATCAGGGGTGTGTCGAGGACAAACAAACCAAGCTCCCAACCACCGTTTTGGCGGCGTAGGTATTAAACCCCCTAGAGCCGGACCCAGATCTCAACCACTTACAGTGGCGGAGGTAAGAAGCTAACAAATGAGAAGTCACAAGAAGAAAAGAAAAAAAGGGATAATAAATTACGGTGCCACTAAGCAGTCCAGGGCTTCCTGTCTTGCTCTTCTACAAGTAGAAAGATAGTCGGCTAGGTTGCTCCAGAAAGTCTTAGTGCCATTTCCATTCATAAAGGTTCTGAATGTGGAATCGCAGAATTCCACATTCCATACGGTTAAGTCGGTATCCTCATGGACATGCCTATAAATATCTGTAAATAGCTTCTGGTAGCGGAGGCGAATATCATTATAAAAAGGGCACTCAAACATATGCATTTCATCCTCAGGTTTTTGTAACCCACACATTTGACAGTGTCTCATTGAACGAGGGATGTGTGCTCTATCCACCACCCTCATTCTTTCTGTGTTTAGCCAATGGGAACCCATTCTAAACTGTGCTATAGAACGAATCTGATCCTGCTTATGTAAGGCAGATGTAAAGGGAATCAAGCCATTCTCATCATTGCTGTTGGCTGCGAACCATTTCTGGTATCGGAGGCGTTTAAAGCCAACCCTTCTCTCATCAGGGATGTCTCTGACTGCATTGGTGTCACTTGGGTACTTAAACCTCCATGACTCAAAAACTTCAGACATAATACCTTCGACATCGACAGCCTCCAAAATGTTGAGGTTTTTACTGGATCCTAGCTTGTGGAGAGCACAACGTAAGTCATGAACCCAGCCAGTGTTGGAATCAAAAGATTCCTCAAGAGCCATTCTAATGAGATCCTCAGGTTCTTTATCTATGGTCTTGTTCCAGAAGCGCAAAGCTTGTTTAAGCCAAGCAAAACACAACGGGGTTCTACCCAGCTCTTCCATGATAATATTAGATGTAGTAGATTGGCAAACACCCAACATTTGTTTAAGTATACCTCTATGCCATTTCTCACAAGCATGGTCATTTGAGATAAGTGTGTTGTTCAGAAAAGAAGGAGCCCACACCTCACAGCCAAAATTCAGGATAGGTTGTACAAGAGAATCAAACAGGTGGGTGAGAATATCAATATTGCATATCTCCATAGTATGGCATCGCCTACGGAGCATGTGGTGAGCCTTTTGGGCCTTAGCGAGCATCCTAGAAAAAGCAGCTTTTGCACGATTGCTTGAGTCACCATCCACAAAGAGGGATCCCAGGTAGATAAAAGATAACTTTGTAGAAAGCTGTGCTCCATCATAGACAAATTTGTAATCAAGATCCATACGGGCCTCATCACAGAATTGCTTGTTGAAAACGACAATCTCAGTTTTCTTTATATTCACAGCCATCTTAGTAGCCTCGCAGAAATCTCTCAGGCAGTCAAGCATCGCTTGCATATCTGCCGGGGATTCTGCCATTATAGCTAGGTCATCAGCATAAAGTAACAGTTGCAGAATCTTTCCCCTAAGCTCAGCCCCTACATTTGGGAGCTTGGATTGGAGGAACGATTCAATTCTATCAATGAACAGACCGAATAGGAGTGGGGATAGGGGGTCTCCTTGTTTAACTCCTACAAGGGATGGAAAGGAGGATCCAATGTCCCCATGTAGGCGAACTTGGAAAACGACATGATTATACATGGACTTCAGAATACTAAGATAGGGGTCTTTGACTCCTAGCCTTGCTAAGCAATCCCATAGCAAGTCTCTGTTGACCCAATCATAAGCCTTCTTGAAATCGACAAAAGCCACAAAGAGTGGTTTTTTCTTCTCTCTATATTTATCTACAATATGGTTAAGAATGAATGATGCATCCGCAGTACCCCTACCACTTCTAAATCTATATTGGCCAGCGGCTCTGAGGTTGAATTCTTCTGACCAATCATCTAGTCTACGTAGCATGCAAAGGGAGAAGATCTTTCCTATGGACTTGCTCACCACAAGACCTCGATAGTTGTCCTTGTCATAAACACTGCCTTTGGATTTGGGTACGGGTACCAAGGCAGCTGCAGCCCATTGGCTAGGGTAAGAGGTCTTCCAGATGAGATTAAACAGGTTAGTCATAGCTTGTACAAATCGGGAGTTGGCCTCATGGGAAGCAAATCTGTACCATTCTGCAGGGATACCATCTACCCCGGGGGAGGAGTTTTTCCGTAGGGATTGGAGAACAGAAAACACCTCTTGGGTGGTAAAGTCTTGACATAACCACGTTGGTGCGGCCTCTATCTGAGGTCCATCAGCTTGAGGGACAAAGTCCTAGCATCCAGACTTGGATCAATACCTACTTGCACATCAAAGAGGTCTGCAAAATAATCAGTCCAATCATGAATTGTGATATGTATGTAGACATACATGGATTTCTGAGTAAAGTTCGCGAACTTTTCGTTCCCCGAGCTGGCGCTAGCTGGCTGTCAACTTAATTAGCGAGTTACTAATAGCGAATCACCCAACTACCCATCCTGGCTATCGGCTGAATTCGTGGGTTAGTAATAGCGTATCTCCCATCTCCCCACCCAGATTTCGGAAGAAAGAGCAGATGAATCTTCTTCCGCATTCGATCTGAGCGCCACTATAGACCAAGTATGGCGCTCAGACTCATTGTCTACAATCTTTTGCTACTCGATGCATGCATGCGCACAATCAACCAGATTTAGGCAGATGGGCGACGAATACAGCCAGCAAACTTCTCGATGCGGTCTTCTGCTCATGCTCCATGATGCGTGCCACCGGTCCTAATGGACATGAGGGCGCGCAGCACCGCCAGCCAGCGCTCAAAGTGAGCTTGCCAGAGCAGCACAGAAAGGGCTAACAATTAATTTCACCAGCTTGCAAGTAATTGCAATGTCTTTATATCACCATGCTTCTTTTCTCCGCCTGCGAGCGTAGCCACCATTCATTTCACGCATGGGCACTTTCACCATGCCTGTGCATGAATTGTGTCACCGTTGGCATCCAGTGGATGCGAGCAGCCATTTCCTTCCCATTTCTCGCACTTGGACCGCTCATCCTACCTATGCAATCTCCGCTCATCCTATCTATGCAATCTCCGCTCATTGTATCGATGATCGTTAAGCAGTGGGGGAGAGGGAAGGGGAGATGGGAAGTAAGGGTTGGAGACAGAAAATAGGGAGGAGGCATGAAGGAGGCAAGAGGGAGGGGCAAAGAAAGAGGGGAAGAGGGACTGAGTGAGGAGTGTGTGTGCAAGGGGGCATGGAGGGGAGACATGAGACATTTTGCTACACATGCCTCCAGTTTTTGTGTGAAAATGCATGAAAAGGTCATGCGCACACAGGAAATGTCGAGTATATACAAATGTTTATCAGGTTTTGTGAAGAAAGAATGAGCCTAAATTGCCCTTATGCAGGTTTGTATGGGTGGGAGGGGAGGGGGGTGGCCTCCGGCCACACGGGCAATGTACTAGTACAATTAATATATATAATTCATATATATATATATATATATATATATATATATATAATTCATATATATATATATATATATATATATAATTCATATAATTAACCTCTTGTGAGGCGAATGTTGCCCACATTCTTATGCACATCTACCATGGATTGGTGACAGCTGAAGTGATAAGGAGTACATATAGTAGTTTACTTATAATGATGATGATGATGATGATGATGATGATGATGATGATGATGATGATATATTCAATGTAATAGTTTACATGTAATAGTTTACATATAATAATGATGATGATGATGATATATTCAATGTAATAGTTTACATATAACAGTTTACATATAATAGTTTACATATAATGATGATGAAGATTACATTTGTCCTGGTTCCTTCTGGACTCCAAATGTGCCCTCGGCTTGACGGAGTCAAGGGGGACTTCAACTTAATAGTTTGTTTGTCGTAAAACCTAGGTCTCGTGATAGGCAAAGGGGATAGGACTTCATATATTGTTTGCTTCTGCCCTGTCAAAGCTTCGTACAATATGATGGGCCATGCATAAAACAAATCATCACACGAGCACTCATGTTGAATAGTAACTGTGTGGTTTAAAAATGTTGCTAGCCTGATTTTGTTTTGAAGAAGCCAAAGACTTTTGAACAAGCCTAGGACTGATATGTTGCGAGGCCTAGGTTGTCCCCATATATCCGCACAATTAACGCGGATACAAATAAATTGTATGCCTTATTACGAGGCGTGAGGTTGCGGGGGCTAGCCCGTTTGCTTGCACTGGGGCCAACCACCAACAAGTGACGCGGAAACAAAACCAGCCAGCAGTTTATCGTAAAATCAATTTGATTACCTGCACACATTTTTGAAAACAGATTTATCTACACACTATTTTTGAAAAACAATTTATCTACACACTATTTTTGAAAAACAATTTATTTAAACACTATTTTTGAAAAACAATTTATTTACACATTATTTTTGAAAACCAATTTATCTACACACTATTCATGGCGGAGCCCCCCCTCCTGGGGGGCGGGAGCCCCCAGACTCACCCCATTGTCCGTCCGTCCGACCGTCCGTCTAACCTAACGACCAACCGACCAATCGACCAACCGACCGATCGACCGACTGACCGAAAAACAAAGCTTTGACACATCAGCCAACTGTCTCATAACTAAGTGGCTTCGGCCTGCTCCAGTCCGTTACCACCTGTCGTTCCATTGCCTACACTCTCTGCCAATGTTCTGCGTCGCTTGCGACGCTGCATAGAACTTATTATTTCGTGCGACACAGTTAATTATTTCGGTTTGAAGGGTGGATTGTTCCAAGTGTTGTGGGGCAGTTTTGTGTGTGCTACATGTCAAAAATATAGCGACTCAATGTAACCCTAGTGCGACGTGCTGCCCCTCGGACCCAGCGGAGCTCGAAGCGCGGATCCCAGGGGGGTCGGGGGGACATTTCTGACTAGTTTGGCCAGACCCATGCGTCGCCATGCAGCGAAGGAAGGGCAGCGGAATGGCGAGGTGTCGATGAAAAGATAACAGTGGATCTACAATTCTCCGCATCTTATAATATATAATATATATACATATACATATCATTTTGTATTTATATATATTATATCTACATTCCTCTGCATGTCTGGTATGGATTGGGAAGGTGGAGTGGGAAGGACACACCTGCCTCCAAGACAAGCTTAATCTTACCACGCATAGCATCATAGTAGTGGCTTTCATCGAAATATAGTTTCGCATTTAAATTGGTACCTCATCCATAGGCAAAATTGTAAATTAAACTTTAATTGGTAGGCAAAACAAATGCCACTCATAATCTCACAGTAGTGGTCTATTGGATTTCATTAAAAAATAGTTTCGCCTTAAAATTAGTTGGCAGACTGCAGGGGCGACAAATTATATGCAGCGTCGCAAGCGACGCGGTGCCTTCAATGCAAGACACACCTATTTTGCCGACACCTGAATATTTGGCCTACACCTGGACTTTCACTTACATACACCTGAATACTTGGCCTACCCCTGGACTGTCACATACACACACCTGATTCCAAGGCAAACTTAATCTCGCTCCTGGTCTTGCAAGGAGAGTCGAAAACAATTGTCGCGGGGTCAAAACCAGCCCTCAGTGCTTGGTGCAGCTCTCCAAGAGATGCAACCTAGGTGGGGCAGAGAAGGAGGTTGTGATTGGGCATGATTTTTAGGGAAAAGTAAAGGGAGAAGGAGAGGGAGCGTCAAACACAATTTCGATGGGCTCAGAACCAGCCATCAAGGCTTGCTGCAGCTCTCCTAGACAGGGTTGTGGCGTACGGTTTTGCGTACGCGTACGCGTACGGTTGCGTACGGGTTTTGATTGCGTACGGTTTGCGTACGGTTGTGCTGTAACTCTCCAACCATTGAGCTTTTGAAGAAACTTTCTTTCACGGAGTTGATTCTGAAAACTACAGAACACCAACTGTTATAAAAATACCAGGTGGGAACAGGGCCTGTGTCACGTCTTTTTGTGGTCGCAGGTTCGATGCCTGCCGCAATTCAATTTTGGTCTAGTGGCATGATTACCTAGGAACAGCCAACCGTACGCACCGTACGGCGTATGGTTTTCCTCCAAACCGTACGGCGTACGGGTTTTAGGCGCGTACGGCCCGTACGCCACAACCCTGCTCCTAGAGAAGCAACCTAGGTGGGGCAGAGAGGGAGGTGGTGCTTGGGCAGGATTTGTAGGAAAAGAGAGAGGGAGGGTCGAACACAATTGTCATGGGCTCAGAACCAGCCCTCAGTGCTTGGTGCAGCTCTCCTAGAGAAGCAACCTAGGTGGGGTAGAGAGGGAGGTTGTGCTTGGACATGATTTGTTAGGAGAGAGGGAGAGGGAGAGGAGGAGGAGAGGGAGAGGTGTAAGAGGGAGAAGCGCGAGAGGGAGAGGGAGAGGAGCAGGGAGAGGGAGCAGGGATGAGGGAGAGGGAGAGAGGGAGGAGGGAGAGGAGAGTGGAGAGGGCTAGAGGAGAGGAGGAGAGAGGGAGCGGGAGGGAGAGAGGGAGGGAGAGGGAGAGGCGAGAGGGAGAGGAGCGGAGAGGGCGAGGAGAGGAGCGCGAGAGGGAGTAGGCGAGCGGGAGAGGGAGGAGGGAAGATGGACGAGGGAGAGCGAGAGGGAGACGGAGAGGGAGACGGGAGAGGGAGAGGGAGAGGAGAGGTGAGGCGGGAGAGGGAGAGGGAGAGGGAGGAGGAGAGGGAGAGGGAAGATGGCGAGAGGGAAGAGGGAGAGGGAGAGGGAGAGGGAAGATACAGGGAAGATGTAGGAGAGAGAGGGAGAAGCGGAGAGGAGAGAGGAGAGGGAGAATAAGAAGGGAGAGGGAGAGGGAGAGGGAGAGGGAGAGGAGAGGGAGTTTTGTACGTGGGTGTTGCAGGAAGGGTCAAACACCAGTGGCATGGGCTCAAAAGCAGCTCTCAGTGATTGGTGCAGCGCTCCTAGAGAAGCAACAAAGGTGGGACTGGGAGGGAGGATGTGAATGCTGGCTGGGTGTGTTAATGTTGATGTCGATGTTGGAATGGAATGGAATGTTGGAATGGTTGGGCAGTGCTTTTTATTTCAGATTTCTCTGGGCAAGGTTGTGTAGCTGGGTGGGCTATTCAAGCCTGATTTTAGACAAGTTGAATAGCCCACCGGAGTTGGCTACTCAAGCCTGATTTCAGAACAGTTGTATAGCCCACCGGAGTTGGCTACTCAAGCCTGATTTCAGAACAGTTGAATAGCCCACCGGAGTTGGCTACTCAAGCCTGATTTCAGAACAGTTGAATAGCCCCCGGAAGTTGGCCTACTCACCTGATTTCAGAACAGTTGAAAGCCCCTTGAGTTGGCTACTCACGCCTTATTTTCAGAACATTAAAATAGCCCACCGGAGTTACTACCAAGCCTATTTCAGACATTTTTAATAGCCCACAACACCGGAGTTGGCTACTCAAGCCTGGTTTCAGAACAGTTGAGTAGCCCACCGTGTTTGATGTGTGCGACAGACCACTATTCGCCATAACGTTTGAAGTCTAGTTGGCCACTAGGATAACCAAGAAATAGCACAATAAAAATGTCAGGCCAGGATGGGTATGTTGGTGTTGTCAAGAGAGCCAAACACTAGGTGGGACTGTGAGGGAGGTTGTGAATGCTGGCTGTGCGTGTTGATGTTGGAATGCAATGGAATGTTGGAATGGCTGGGTATGTTGGTGTTGTCAAGAAAGCCAAACACTAGGTGGGACTGTGAGGAAGGTTGTGAATGCTGGCTGTGCCTGTTGATGTTCGAATGTAATGGAATGTTGGAATGGCTGGGTATGTTGGTGTTGTAAAGAAAGTCAAACAATAGGCGGGACAGAGAGGGAGAGGGAGATAGTGCTTGTTTATGCTGGCTGCATGTGTCGGTATTGAATGGAGGGTGAAACGCTAGGAGGGACAGAGAGGAGATAGTATATTTTACTGCTAGGGACTGGCATTTCCTATGATGTTGACCAAAGGCGAGTATCATATCATATGATATCATACAAACTGCATCATATTATATTGTATATAAATGGGAACTTAAGCCTATTCGGACTGCCGGCATCATATGATGGCATGATATAATATGATGGCAAGATATCATATGATGGCATGATATCATATGATGGCATGATATGATATGATGGCATGATATTAAATAATGGCATGATATTAAATGATGGCAAGATATCATATGATGGCATTATATCATATGATGGCATGATATCATATGATGGCATGATATCATATGATGGCATTATAAAATATGATGGCATTATATAATATGATGGCATGATATCATATGATGGCATGACATCAAATTGCTGTTCCCTTCAGTCTACTGCTCATGTTCTCAGTTATTTCAGTTATCACACTGCCTTCCCTTCAGTTCACTGCTCCTGTTTTCAGTTATTTCAGTTATCACACTGCCTTCCCTTCAGTTCACTGCTCCTGTTTTCAGTTATTTCAGTTATCACACTGCCTTCCCTTCAGTTCACTGCTCCTGTTTTCAGTTATTTTCAGGTATCAACACTTGCACTTCCCTTCAGTTCCACTGGCTCCTGTTTCAGTTTATTTCAGTTATCACACTGCCTTCCCTTCAGTTCACTGCTCCTGTTTTCAGTTATTTCAGTTATCACACTGCCTTCCCTTCAGTTCACTGCTCCTGTTTTCAGTTACGAGTAGCAGCTTACTCACCTTGAATAGCAGCCTCCCTCCTACACACACCATATACGCACCAACCCACCTCCACCCCAGGCACAAGGCACCACCATACAACCTTTGGTGTTAGTTGTCATGTATACGCAAAGGTTCGTCTTGGCTTACCTGTACGCCCTCCTGTGTGGGCACTAGTGTGGTGATGCTCGGCGTATCGTCGATCTTATGCACCTACCCACCTCCACCCTAGGCACAAGGCACCACCACCACCATCTCCACTAACCCTACCGCACTCAAACGCACATGCAGACATGGCCCCTTCACTATCCCCCACACACCCACATGCACACACACCACGTCCACGCCACACACACGCACACATATCCAAGCCAACATTACCAAACACTCAAATACCACCCCCCACCCACACCCAGACCATCCACACACACACCACTAACCACACTGCACCACGACCCAACAACAAAAAAAAGTATCCATCCCAACCCCATTTCTCTCTCCCACCTCAGCTCCAGACCGGCGCTCCTTGAAGCCTTGCAACACCCTGCTTAGGGGGGCATGCCTTGACTGCCACCGTGGGTAAGGTGCTAGCTGGGTACAAGGCCCTACTGCTCACAGACACACACAACTAACCAAGACCCCCCCCCCCCCCCCCCCCCCCCCCCCCCCCCCCCCCCCCCCCCCCCCCCCCCCCCCCCCCCCCCCCCCCAGCCACACACACCACACTCCTGGCTTCCCCACCTCAGCTCCAAACTGGCGATCCTTGAAGGCCTCTGCAAACACATTGGTAAGGGGGCACGCCTTGACTGCCACCGTGTGTAAGGTTCTAGCTGGGTATCCGGCCCTTTGGACCAACTTTTCCGAGGTTAGGCGCAGCAGATCCTGGTCGTAGGCGATGACGGACTGACAATCATCGCTGAACGCGCCCTCTGCGATTAATCCCTGCAGCGCGAATTGGCGACGCTCGCATTGCGTTCGGCAGTAGGCCATGGTTCGAACATAGGGGGGTGGGGGTGGGGGGGAGGGGGACGGTGGACTGTTGTTCAGTACCTGTGCTACCGGTATCTCCGTCACGTGCACGTGGGATTGGAAGTTCCACATCCAGGGTTCAGGATGTCGGATAGAGCGAGATAGGATAATGTTTTCTACAAAGGGTTTTTCTAGCATCGTCTGGATGTGTCGCTCCAGGGAAGGTATATAAAAAGCAGACTCTTCCCCGTAGCTAGTGCCAACTCAGAATTTAAATTTTTTTAAAATAAACAAAAACAGAAAGAACTGTCAACTTCGGATCTAACGATCAATGAGTGAGGTAACATTCATACATATTTTGAGGGGGCATTGCGTGCGTGTGTCACGCACATCCTCAGAGGGCTTTGAACAACCCTAGTAGTGGCTCATTATTGACAGCTTTGTTGCTGTGTTGCTTCCTGTCGCCATTTATCTCGTATGATTCAGGAGAGCTCGCAGTGGTGTTCTGGGTCGAGAGAACGGTACAAAAATCTTCAATGGCAACCCAGATTCAAATTCAAATTCAAATTGCAGTCCCTACCCAAAATTGTGGGGGCGACAGGCCCTGAGGGGAAGGGGGGCAATGATCAGGAGTCCGACATGGGCCCGTGCATGGGGTCTTCTCCCGTAACCCAATCGTCGTGAACTGGTGCCGTTAGCCTTGTTGCACTCTCCCTTGCACGTACACGCACAGCGAGCGACATCGAGAGCCCGAATCGAGAACAGGCGTGGTCTCAGTCAAAATGCAGGCAGCAAGGCGATGTGCTGTTCGGGACATGCGCAAGCTATTATTCGCACCCCACTCCTCATTGCTATCAGCAACCCACACCAGGAGCCATGGCAGGCAACGCCGCACGGCCACGCGTTGCATGGCTACCTCGGACGCGCCCACGTCATACAACTGGGATAGATGTGCGCGTAATTCGGACCGGCTGGTGGATGCATCAGATGGCGCTTCCGTAAAAGTGCATCGTGTGGTGAAGGTGGGTTGCCGTGATAGACCATGACCGTTCTCAATGTTGTACTGCCGCTTAGGAACTGCTGGTGGAGAGGGTGGAGGTGAGGGATGGGTGGAGAGTGGATGGGTGGGTGGGGAGAGTGGATGGGTGGAGGGAGAAGAAATTATAGAAATTGGGAGTACAGAGGGCGGGGGTCTGGGTTGGGATTGGGGGTGGGGGTGGGGGGGGGTGACTTCCCACTTCCGATACAGTAAATCGATTGGTAGTGTGTCACTACTGTGGGTATAGTGTGTGTGTGTGCTTGTGTGGGTAGTGGGGGGGGGGGGGGGGGGGGGGGGGGGTAGAGATGGGAGCGGTGGTAGGGGGGGACGTGAGGTTGGGTGATGTGCAATTATGTATGATCAATGCATCATCACTAGTTAGTGTCTGCTTTGCTCCTGCACTCACATCGGATCATACATTTAGATGATCAAACAACAGGAAGACAGGAACAGGTAACAGAAACAGACATTATGCAAGAATGCACAAAAACAGACATTATGCAAATGCAAATGCATAGGCATATGCAAAGATGCAACCCAAGAGATGCTTGAGTGAGACTAGACTAGCAATGGTCCTACCCACTGCAGGGTACCAGCTCACTAGGTAGGACCATCTAGTCTCACATTGCCCTGCAGGTTCTCAAGAGTGGAGGTAATGGAGAAGGACTTACCCATACATGCACACACTCCCCACCATCACCACCACGCACACACACACTTTAGCATTGGCACTGCCTGCATACTTGAAACCTATGGCCATGCATTCGCCTGCCGCTTTTTTTGTAGTTGTGAAAGGAATTCCACCTCAGGAGGTGGGTCTCCTGGCACAAACCAGCGACACCGAGGATTCAGTTTGAATGGCGTTGCCACTCCTACAAAAAAGTAGGCGCACAAAATAATTTCTCCGCCTTTCTTTCTGGAATGGCTTTTCTTTTCAGCTACAAGCAGCAGCTTGTAGGCAGCTCCCCTGACTTGAGACCTATGGCCATGCATGTGCATTTTTGGCGGAGCCCCTCCTTCGGGGAGCGGAAGCCCCCAGGGTCACCCCGTTGTCCGTTTGTTGGTTTGTTAGACCGACATATGTGCAACCGAGACGAAGCCTTACACATCAGCCAATGTCTCCTAACTAACTGGCTTCAGTCCGCTCCATTCCGTTGCCACCTGTCGTCCCGATAGCCAACACTCTCCACCAATTTTCCGCCTCTCTTGCGACGCTGCCTAGGACTTGTTTTCCTCTTTTCAAGAAATGAAAGGAGTTTCACCCCAGGAGTGAGGGGTCCTGTTTTGTGTGAGGGGTCCTGTTTTGTGTGAGGGGTCCTGTTTTGTGTGGGGGGTCCTGTTTTGTGTGAGGGGTCCTGTTTTATGTGGGGGGGTTGTCCGTTTTGTGTTGGGGTCCTTTTTTTATGAGGGATCCTGTTTTTTGTTGGGTTTCTGTTTGTATGTGGGATCTTGTTTGTGTGAGGGGTCCTGTTTGTGTGGGGGTTTCCTTTTTTGTTTGAGGGTGGTCCTTTTTTTTGGTGTGGGAGGTCCCTGTTTTGTGTGAGGGGTCCTGTTTTATGCGGGGGGTCCTGTTTTGTGTGGGGGTCCTGTTTTGTATGAGGGGTCCTGTTTTGTGTGGGGGGTTCTGTTTTGTGTGAGGGGTCCTGTTTTGTGTGGGGGGGGGGTCCTGTTTTGTGTGAGGGGTCCTGTTTTGTGTGAGGCGTCCTGTTTTGTGTGGGGGGTCCTGCATCCTGGGTGGAAATCCTTTTAATACAAAATAAATGTGAGCCTGTGCAAGTGAAGTAAAGGTCTTTCATGCCACCCTACTCGGAAGACCACTGGCGACCCTACATCCACTTTTTTCCTCTGACCACGAGTCGCCATTCCGTCGTATTTTGTTGTGTTGTTGTGATCTATCGGGACTTGGATGGTCGCCGCAAACAAAGGAGTTGCTTAATTTGCGACGCGTCACGCACATAAAAACAAACAGTGTCTGCACCTTCATCGGGGGCAGCGCCTTGCTCTGGGGTCGCACCAAGTTGCTCAATTTGTGTCACACACACACAAATGCACAAACACAGACACTAACGCACACATACATGTATCTCACACAACAAATGCACAAACACAGACACTAACGCACACATACTTGTATCTCACACAACAAATGCAAAAACACAAACATTAACGCACACATACATGTATCTCACGCAACAAATGCAAAAACACAAACACTAACGCACGCATACATGTATCTCACACAACAAATGTCTGCATCTTCATCGGGGGGCAGCACGTCGCCCTGGGGTCGCACCGAGTTGCTCAATTTGTAACGCACACGCACAAAACACACACACAAACACGCACACAAACTCACAAACACAAAAACAACCGCACACAAGCACGCGTCGCACACAAAAAAACTATCAGTTCCTGCATCTTCACGTCCCGTCACTGGGGGCCGGCATATCATAGTAATGTAACGCCTGGTGGGGCGTGGTATTAAGGGGGCCCTGGCTTACAGCGGTAGGAAGCGGGCTGCTACTTTTTCTGGACAGTGCTACCATGGCGGTTGACAGCGACCGCGAACACTGAAGTGCACCCGTATCATATCATATCATGTCATATTGATCAAAAGCGAGTATGGTATCATATGATATCATAAAAACTGCATCTTATGATATTGAATATAAATGGTAATTTTAGCCTTGTCAGACTGCCGGCAGCATATATATGATATCACATGATATCATGGCACGGCACGGCATATGATATCACATGATATCACCAGCATCATATGACATCATATGATATCACATGATTCCATATGATATCATATTGCTGTTCAATACCCTTCACAGGTTGACTTGGAGCAGCAGCTGGAGCAGCATGGTAGAATCACCCCCCCCACACACACACACACACACACTCATACCCCCCCCCCCCCCCCACACACACACACACACACACACACTCACACCCACCACACCCACACACGCACCCACACACACCACACCTCTACCCGTACCCTTCACAGGCTGACTTGGAGCAGCATGGTGGAAGCACCCCACACACACCACACACACACACCACACACACACACTACATCTCTACCCACACCCTTCACAGGCTGACTTGGAGCAGATGGTAAAAGCACCCCCCCCACCCCACCCCACCCCCCCCACCACACATCCTCACCCACACCCACACCCACCACACCAATACACACACACACACACACACCACACCTCTACCCATACCTTTCACAGGCTGACTTGGAGCAGCAAGGTAGAAGCACACCCACACCCACACCCACACCCACACCCACCACACCCAGACCCACGCACAAAAAAAGCCACACACACACCACATCTCTACCCACACTCTTCACAGGCTGACTTGGAGCAGCATGGTAAAAGCACACACACACATCCCACCCACCCACACCCCCACCACACACCCTCACCAACACCTTCACACACACACACACCACACACACAAACACACACCACACATCTACCCATACCCTTCACAGGCTGACTTGGAGCAGCAGCTGGAGCAGCATGGGTATGCGGCTAAGGCTTGGGCTGCCACCACTTCCTTCAAGGCCAATAGTGGTAAGCTCCCCACCCATCCCTACCCCACCCCACCCCACCCCACCCCCTCCGCCACCCACACCCGCATTCACACCCACACCTCCATCCCCACCCACACCCTGCTGCCACCAATTTCTTCAAGGCCAAGGGTGCTAAGCTACTTATTTGTCCGTTGTTAGCCTTGTTGACGTACTCTTATTGGAATCTTTACATGTGTGTTTGTGTGCATGTGTGTGTTTGTGGGTGTGAGTGTATGGGTGTGGGTGTGTTGAGTTGGTAATTGATGAATAGGTTTAATTGCTGAGCTGTGCGGGTATGGTGTTGTACCCCCCCCCCCCCCCACACACACACACACACACACACACACACACAAACACAAACACACAAACACACACACACTAAGTCACACCAAAGACTAACATGAACAAACACAAACAGTCCCCCCTCTACCCAAGAAAAACAGAAAAACAAGAAAGAGTCCCCCTCCTCCCCCACCCTCCCCCTCCCCTCCCCACCCCCCCCCTCCCCCTCCCCTCCCCCACTTTTCCCCATCCCCCCCCCTCCCCTCACCCTCCCCCTCTCCCCCTCTCCCTCTCCCTTCTCCATTCCCCACTTGACACCCCCCCCCCCCCCCCCTCCACACACCCGCACACACCCTCACCCCCCCACTTGCCCCCCCCAATCCTCTCCCTCCCCACCCAGCTGAGGTGCTCATGCTCCCCACCCAGCTGAGGGCCACCTGGACCCCCCCCCCCCCCCCCCCCCCCCCCCCCCCCCCCCTTCACACCCTCACCCTCACCCTCACCCTCACCCCCCCCCACTTCACACTCCCGCCCATACCCTCAACCCCCCGCTTGCCCCTCCCCTTCCCCCCCCCACTCCCCCACCCACCCTCCACCCGGGTGAGCTGCTCATGATCCCCTCTGCCGACGGCCACCTGGACAAAGTGCTCCTAGGGGTAGAGTCACACGATGACATGTGGGCACATGCTGCACTTGCCCCCCACCCCCACTTCACACCCTCACCTCTCACCCACCACCCACTACCCCACCCAGGTGTGCTGCTCATGCTCCCCTCTGCCGACGGCCACCTGGACAAAGTGCTCCTAGGGGTAGAGTCACACGATGACATTTGGGCACATGCTGCACTTGCCCCACACCCCCACTTCACACCCTCACCCACCCACTTGCCCCCCCCACCCCTCACCCACCACCCACCACCCCACTCAGGTGAGCTGCTCATGCTCCCCTCTGCCGACGGCCACCTGAACAAAGTGCTCTTAGGTGTGGAGTCACACGATGACATGTGGGCACATGCTGCACTTGCCAAGCTTCCCGTGGGCACCTACCAACTGGCTGATGCACATGGGATAGCTGCCTCCAACAGGGCCGCTATCGGCTTCCTGCTGGGATGTTACTCATTCACAAGGTAATTACTCGCCCCTACCATTCGCCTGGTCTTATGTATATTTTGCCATTTAATCGTTTGTTTATCATCTAAGGTACTATTATCTAAGATGCCGTAATTGTTTTATTTGTATTTTTTTAGCCATTCAATCGAGTTGTTTATTATCTCGAAGATGCCGTAATTGTTTTATTTATATGTTTTGTGCTATTTAATTGTATTCTTTAGCATCTCTCAGATACTTCGGACCCCCAAAGTTACCCCAGGAATTTTGTTGTCAAATCTGAAAGTGGTTTTTTTCTAGCTGTGTGGTTGTAGACCTCATCCAGGGACAGCGTTTGTATTGCTTTGTATAGCTTATATAGCTTTTTATAGCTTATATAGCTTTTAAGGCCCATCTATAGGTATACATTGGGGTTATTTGTAGCGGCAATTTGGGCAGAAACAGGGTCAAAAGTAGCGATCGCTATATAATATATTTCGAAAATCCCTGAGGTACCCATGGCCAATGTAAAGATTGTATTTTGGGCGAAGCCCCCCCTTCTGGGGGGCGGGAGCCCCCAGTGTTACCCATTTATCCGTCCGACCATCCAACCATCCATCCATCCATCCATCTGACCGTGATGAAGCCCGACACGTCAGCCAACGGCCTCATAACTAACTCGCTTCCGTTGCCACCTGTCGCTCCCTCGCGATCACTCTCCGCCAATTTTTAGCGTCGCAGGCGACGCTGCATCGAACTTGTCATGTAAGTAACTTCCATGTATGTGTTTAAATCAACCACCTTTATTTAATTCAGTTCCTTCAAGGGAGCCTCTTTTTAGTATGTTTTAGTATATCCAGTTTATAGTATTGTTATTATCTCCAGTTAGGCTTCCTTTAGTCCGGTCGGGTCTGAGGTGTCAGGGACAGGGATTGTTTTCCGATCTTTATAGCGATCGCTACTTTTGACCCCGTTTTCGCCCAAATTTCTGCTATCAAAAGTTATCCGTTATCATGTAGGTGTCCGGCAGGGATTTTGTTATCAGTTCAGAAAGTGGTTTTTGTATAGCTTTGTGGGTTAAGGCCTCCTCCAGGGACAGCGTCCTTCAAGCTTTAGATAGCTGTTTAGGGCCATTTAGGGACATCGATTTGGATCCTTACTAGCGGTAATTTGGGCCAAAACAGGGTCAAAAGTAGTATTTATTGACTGGTGTCTGCTTACCGTAAAAATGCAAGATTAACATTAAAAACATGGAAAATCTGCTAACGGTATTCGAATTCGCTGTTTTTGTTTGTTCGGTCAGGAGTAAAAAAACAAAATCTCCCCCCTTCCCCCCCCCCTCCCCCCATCTCTAAATAGAAATAGAAAAAAGATGCACGACTTGAAATTATATATGAATTCTGGGTATTTACACTGTGGCGCACACTATGGCATCCTCAAAATTCCTGGTCTCCTCCTGGTTCAGTAGTTTTTTTTATGTTCCTTGATTTTGTCCTCTTTCAATTCTAAGACTGTTCAAGTCTGTAAGCAGTCTGTAAGTAGTCTATAGTTTGGGACACCTATCTCTTGATTCGTCCTGGAGCATCACCCCAGCCCAAAAATGACCCTACCCCCAAAACCCGACCCTGAATCCAACTACACACACACAAACCCAAAACCAACACCAACCCAACCCCTACCCTCACCCACCCCCGACCCCGCCCCGCTCCGTCAGGTACAAGTCCAAGTCCAAGTCAAGTGGCACCGATGACCATGAACAGACTGCGGAGCCAGGGGGGGTTCGTCTCGTGTGGCCCTCAGGGGCCGAGAAGCTCTCGGTCCTAGCCATGTCCTCAGCCTTCTACTTCTGCCGCGACCTCATCACCACCCCGGCTGAAGACCTGGGTCCCCAGCACATGGTGGAGGAGGTGTTGGCCCTAGCTAGCCACCACGGGGCCAAAGCCAGCATCTTGCAGGGTGAGGAGCTTCTAGAGCACAACTACCCAGCCATCCATACCGTGGGCCGGGCCAGCCACCGCCCCCCAGTGTTGTGTGACTTCACCTGGGCCCCCCCAAGGGGGGAGGGCGAGGAGGTGTTGCCCCTACTGACCCTGGTGGGCAAGGGTGTGTGCTTTGACACTGGAGGGCTGGATCTCAAGCCCGCCGCGTCGATGAAACTGATGAAGAAGGACATGGGGGGGGCGGCTCTCACCTTGGCCCTAGCTCACCTAGTGATGACCCACCAGCTGCCTGTGCGCCTCAGGGTGATGGTGCCGGCTGTGGAGAACTCTGTGTCAGAGAACGCCTTCCGCCCGCTAGACGTGCTCCAAACACGCTCCGGGCTGACCGTTGAGAACGGAAACACCGATGCCGAGGGTCGACTGATCCTCTGCGACGCGCTGTTCGAGGCGGCGGCCGAGCGCCCCGACCTACTGATCGACGCGGCGACGTTAACAGGTGCTGCACGTATGGCGCTGGGTCCGGACGTCCCGGTTGTTTTCAGTTCCGATGACCGGGTCTGGAGTGATTTGAGCACAGCCGCCGAGGAGGAGGCCGACCCGTTGTGGCGTCTGCCTCTGTACAAGGGCTACCGCCGGCTGATCGAGTCCAAGGTCGCAGACCTGTCGTCTACGGGCTCCCAGCCTGGAGGGGGGGCTATCGTGGCCGCGTTGTATTTGCAGGAGTTTGTGAAGGGTGTACCTCGCTGGTTGCATGTTGATACGGGCGCGTACAACACGTCGTCCAGGCCAGGCAGACCCGAGGGGGGTGAGGCTCTGGCTCTGCGGGCATTGTGGAGCTTCATCCAGAAGCGTTATCAGCCGTAGGGTGTGGTTGTGGGAGTTCTTTCTTTTCCTTTCGCTAAGTGGGTACAGGCATAGAAACATTTTCTACAGCCTGGACCCACTTACGGAGTTTAGGGTTTACTAGTGAGCCGAAGGCGTCGAAGCTCCTTCCTCTTCCTTCCTCCACTTACGAGCTTTCTTAACTCTTAAGCTTCTCATAGCTTCTTGCCTCAGAGAGAGTTTATAGTAGACAGTGCTGATGCTACTTCCTTCCGCCCCCTGTTGCCCCCCTCCCCCCCCGCTGTTGTCCGAGGACCCCCTTTGGACTGATTCCTTAAGTCACGCCTACTTGGCAAATTGATTCTCTTTTCTTTTCAGAGAGAGTTTACAGTAGACAGTGCTGATGCTGATTTCGAGTGAAGCTAACCAGTTTTCGAGCAGAGTTATCCAGTTCACCAAATCTTCCTGCGAATTTAGTCTCGAAGCTGCAGTTCTGTCATATCGAATTAGATTGAGGCTAAAAACTAGATGACAAGAGCAACAATCAGCAGGAGCACCATGGGTAGCAGCAAGCATGGATTGCAGTAGTAGGGCATTGATTGATAAAGCAATGATGCCTGGTGGGGCATGGTATTAAGGGAACCCGCTGTATGCAGGCAGAGAACGGTCTACCACCTTAACTGGACAAGCTACCATCGCGGTTGACAACGACGACTAAGGGCGACCGTAGGGGGAGTCGAACCCCCGACCCTTCTTCGTTTCAGCAATTTGGTGTACCACTAGACCAATATATATCACTGAAACGGGCTCATTGATTGATAGATTCATACAGGTTTGTGTATGCAGTACGGTTTTTAGTACAGATACGGTACGGTTTTTTGAGTTAGTTCGTTTGAGTACGGTACGATTTTTATAATCAAAACATGCCCTGACTTTTTGTATTTTTGCTAAATTGGCCTCGGTTCCGCTTGGAAACGTGTAGAGGGCATTCCGGGATTTTCGTTAGTTTGCTGTTCATGTCAAAATTCGAAGGTAGCAAAACGTTATGCCACTTTGTATCATGGAACTGGCTGAGGTGTACCATCTGCAAGAGTGCCGTAAGTGCTTACCGTGCGCGTTCTCAATTTCCAAGGAAACAAGTGCGGTACGGATGTCAGGTGCGTACAGGTCGTCCTACACAAACCTGTGTTCATAGCAGGGTGGTTGTTGGGTACAGGGTGGGTACATATTGATTGTTGCGTTATTGCATGTTTTTCAGCCAGCTCTGGGCTGCTCACCGTCTTGCAATAGCAATCTCCTCCGCGCCGTGCCCACGGAAGCCAGGGCATACACAGCTGACCAGACAGTCTAGAGACTTTTCCAGACAGGAGACTAACCAGAAAGTAGGGAAACGACCAAAACAGAATTAGTTGTACCGCTCAACTGACTCAACCGACTTCACTGGATTCCTAGAGCTAGCAAGGTATCCATAACACACACAGAGTTGTCTTCAGTTGTGAAAGGATTTCTTGATTTTTGTTTGATCAAATCATTTGTAAACTGAATGAGAATGTCTTACTTTCAATCTAAGTGTTTTACAACGGTATAGACTCAATGGGAGAAGATAGCTATTAGGCGCAATAGAGCGGTATATAGAAAGATTGGAGGCGTACTGCAGGGGACTGCAGGTACGTGCAGGTCATAGCTAGCCTATGACCTGGCGGCAGGCAACACGGTTCCAGGAGGGAACGGGGACCAGTGTGCACTTTGCCTACATAGGAGCCGACATGGAAGTCGGTCAATAACACTTACAGCCAGGGGCTATCTTAAACATCACGTCTTGTTATAGACCGGATTGTATACCGATTTTGCTTCGTGGGTGCTTTTTCTTTTTGTTTAAAGCACAGAGTCTCATACACCCTCGCGGTGTCAAGTAGACTTTAACATGTAATGTAATGTAATGTAATGTAATGTAATGTAATGTAATGTAATGTAATGTAATGTAATGTAATGTAATGTAATGTAATGTAATGTAATGTAATGTAATGTAATGTAATGTAATGTAATGTAATACCGGCTACTGAGTTGCGCTGAGAAGCCAGTGCGCTGTCCCTGACTGGGCCTGCACTGGACACGTGTCCTTGTGACATCGTGCGCCGTCATGGAAGTACGACTGTACTGCCATTGGCATAGTTTATCATGTCTGTTCATGCATGATTGATACCAAATGATATACTGTAATCTATGCAGTAGCTACATCTTCCCGAGTAACGAAGTCTCCTCAATACGAGATTATAACACGTCTCACGTCTCAAGCGCCGTTTGTTTAGAGTCAGTTGGTTTGCAGTGGAACCGTAGCTGTCGGCTGGCGAGACATAGCTATGGGGCCCATGAGACACAAATTTGGGCTTATGAAACGCAGATTTTGAAGAAAAAAACGCCTCGAAACATAGCTTTTAAGTACTTTATCAGCCCTGCTACCAACCATCCACAAAATCACAGGGTATAAGCAGCAGCATGACGCTAGAAATGGAAATTGCCTGTGCTGTGTACTGAATGGAGCCACATATTGGCTCGTAGTGCAATTGAGCTGATGCCAGAGTTTCCCCCTGCTATATATAGCTTGCGCTGCTTTTGACCCCGTTTTGGCCCCAATTGCCGCTATAGAGAACCCAAATAGATGACCCTAAAAGGCTGAAAAAGGCCATAAACAGCAATAAAGACGCTGTCCCTGGAGGAGGCGTAAAACCATTTAAGCTAAAAAAAACTGGATGATCTGGAAAAAATCCTTGGCTGAAACTATCTTAGTGCAGTTGAGAAGGATCAGCACTCCCCCTTGTCACTCACACATACAGGTGGGGGGAAGATATGAAGACCACTCACCCCGATCACGTACGCGGTAGACTTGTAGGACGCAAGGCGGGAAGACCAATCCCCGGCTCACAGGTACCAGCGGGTACAAGCATGCCCTCCGTTCCAGCCCTTTGAAGTCGTATCAGACCGGGTTTTGGTCAAAATTGTAGGCCCCCCTCCTCGTGTCACCCCTCCCCCGGGCCCCTCCCTTCCCTCCCCTCTGCATGCCAGTCAGTGATGCCAGCCAGTGATGCCCGCGCGATGCGAACCGTACCGCATTCCACCCCGGACCACTTTCGTACCTCGGTTCCAGGTTTCAACTGCAACACTCACTCTGAGCAAATGACTGCCATGATCCATTGACCCATTTAATTGTCGCCAGCAGTCAATACAAATAAAGAGGCAACGCAAGCCGCTAGTGCGCATACTCTCGCAAGGGAGTCTTGTGACCACTGCGATTACAAGTCTTCTTCAGCTCAAACCTCCGAACACATATGCATTGATACCATCATATGCGCATAGATTACATCAGACCTTCGAATTATCCTCGCTTGATCGGTTATTCGCGCTAGCTGCCCTATCGGAGTGAATTCAGAATTGACCCGCATAATGAATTGAATTTGGAGTTCAGGTGGGACCCGCACCTTCTATCATATTCGCTTTGCTTTCTTCCACCACCGAAACGCCCTTTAATTGCGATGCAGAACTGATAATTGTGCATTCGTCTGTCATGACCTGGATGCAGGTGACCGACTGACCGGGGATACGATTTTTGAAGTCCGCCAGGTGGCGCACCTAGGACAAGCAGCGGGCTGTTTGCTTAAGCCTTGGATTCAAACCGAACTAGCTTGGGCACTTGTCGTGGGGTCCTACTGTCTGACAGCTAAGCTTCGTCGAACCCGCAGCTTCCACTACTGAGGCACCACCATCACCGCCACCACATCAATACAGCATCCAACAGGGTAGGCCAAAAAAGATAAGCACCAGCGGCAGATCAACTCAGCCTCATATCGTTGGACCACCCTCCTGGAATGTGCTGTCTAGTTCGGGTTAGCTTACAGACAGCCTCCTCTTAGCTTTCTGATAGCTTCCACATAGCTTGCATGTAAATGGAGATGATGGACTCCAGACACCCTTGCTGACCTAAGCTGTGAAGGCGGTACAAGCGCGGATTGCGTGCTCTCTGCCTGCTCCTAGCTTCCTCCACTTGTAGTATGGTTGCCAGATCGCCTGTCAAAACCACCCTGGCACAGTCCCACAGCCGTCTTGCAGCCGCCTCACACATAAATCTGCCATTCAAGCCAGAAGGAATTCAAGCCAAGCCAAAACAATTGCCCGCTCCGTTTCCCAAGCCAAGCGCAGGTAGTGTAAGGAAGACCTGGGGCGTAAGCACCTGGGAAGAGGATATGGGCTTGTCCAGCTCCAGCCCCGTGAAGAATGCTGGAACGGTTATCCCTGATGAGCCTTGCCCTGAACCGCTTGGTACACGCCTAAGCGGGAGCTGCAATGAGGCTGTGCCTGAAAGGGGCTTGGGTAGGAAACACAGCCAGCCACGTAAGATCCCCAGTGGCTCATTGAATACTAGCGGAAATAAGACACAAGGCAACGCAGCACATGCGCTCGAGAATCTGCCTCCGCCTCCCCCTTCGGGCGTGGCAGGGAAGGGGCCAAGGGGATATCAAATTCTATGCTGTTGGACTTTTAGATCACAATTCCCCCAGCCTTTACAAGGCAGCCCCCACTTTTTTTTTTCGCTTCTTTAGCGCCAGTAGCGTATTTTTTTTTTTTCCAACGGGGAAAGACATCCGCTCCCCTTGCTGTGCTCCGTGCTCCCTGCTAGGGCAAAGCGCCCGCCCTCTCAACCCCCCCCCCGCGCCCCCCCACCGCCCCCCACGGCTTCCAGCTGGTCGGCTCCCCCCCCCCCTCCCCCTCCCCCCCCCAGGCCCGCCAGCATTTTTTTACCTCAAACGAGCCCGGCCTTTCCCAAATCCCCCAGACAGGGACTGGACACAGGGCTGCTAAAAAAACCACCCTGCGAGCACCGATGCAACACAGCAAGGTGGTGGTGCTACAGACGGCCCCCAAGCTGTTCTTGATGACCTCGAGGATTTGCCATTGACTTGTATTTATCCGATTCCAGATTTGGTGATGGGACAAAACGATAGGGGGCCTGTTGAGCTAGGACCAGGGACTAGCCAAGCCATCTCAGTTAGGCCCATCAAAGGCCAAGGCAACCCGGTTAGGCGCAGGTCAACAGCTAAGGGCCAAACCCTGTTAGGGCCACTGTTCAAAGCCAAGCCCAACTTACATATTTAGCCCCATTTCAAAAAAGCCAAAACAAACAGCCAACCCAGTCTATGGGCCCCCTAATACCCACTCCTCCAAGGCCCGCCCATACCGGCCCCAGTCAAGCCAAGTCAACCCAGCTAGGGCCTAGTCGATCAAGGGTAGGTGGTACAAGGAAGACCTCGGGCGTGAGCACTGTTGACCTGCCAGTTCTGGCTGCTGCAGAGCACCGCCCCGTTGTGCAGGTGGGCAGCAATTTGAATTTACATTGAATGGGTGGGCACCCCCAATGGTGGCACCTGGCATGGGCTTCTTCCACCAACTTCTGGCGGTGATCACCCCGCTCTGCATCCCCAAAAGCCCCCCTGCGATACCCTCGGAAAACCACTAATTCGGGATTGGACCACAAGTTTAAAGAACCTTGTTCCAGGTCAGTAATGCGGTAAGGGGGCCGGTCCTCAGCAACCACCATGCTTTGGGTGGGCTCAGGCGGCTCAGCCAAAAGTCGCCCCAACCAAAGGCAAATCTCTACTTGCTCAGGCGCTTAAGAAGAAAAACGATGCGTCGTGTGGGCACGGCCAAGCTTGGTTTTCTTCCATATTGCAAGGACCAGGTGCTTCAGGCGCGTCACAACTCCCCCCTCCCATGCCACCCTTGTTGTTTGGGCACAGCAGTGACACACGTAGGGACGCTCAGACATGCAATGCTGATGTGTATGGGCACAGCGAAACCGCTCACATGGCCAAAGAGGGGGGGTATGCCCTCCCTCTGCTGCTCAGGGCGGGCAGTTCTTTGATGCTGTGTGTGGCCCGGCCAGACAAAGACGTACCACACAAGGATGTTCCTTGACATGGCCAGGGACCCAGGGTGCCCTTGCCCCAAAGGGGGGCCGCCGGCGTCCTGACATGCAGGGAACCCCCCCCAGCCCCGGGGTGGCCCCCCAAGGGGGGTTCCTGACATTTGCAGGGGGACCCACAAAAGTGGGGGCCCCAACAGGGGGGTCTGACATGCAGGGGACCCAGGGGGGAGGGCCCAAAGGGGGGGGGGGGGTCCTACATGCAGGGACCCAGATTCTGGGCCCAACCCAAGGGTGTGGTGGGTCCCCTGGGCCCCCCATTTTGCAGCGGCCCCCCCCAGGCAGGCAGCCAACAGAGGTTGCAAGCGTTCTGGTTTTTTGTTTTTTTTCCTGGTGTACCCCAATCTTCTACGCAGAAGAAGATCCCTGAAAAACGGCAGAGCAGGAATCTCACCAGAAGCACCGCTAATGTTCATCTCAATGCACACTCTGGAGCAGGGTGCAGGCCCGCAGCAAGCCGTATAACAGGCAGCGGAGAAAAAACACCAAAGAACGAAAGACCTTCTCCATGCAAATCACCATTTGTGAACCCAGGTTGTTGATTCTCTCTCGCAAGTTCTGCCCACCAAAAGAAATCCATTTGGAAAGTTGCAAGACTCCAATTGTAGATGTTGCGGTTGCAGGAGAACTGTTTGTGGATGTTCAATTCACCCAGGCTTCTTTCCACGGTTTCGCCAAGGGTGAGCACCCCTCTGTTCGATTGGTGTGTGTTTTCGTGTGTTTGGTTTTGTTTGTTGTGTTTATATTTTGGCGGAAGAGCCCCCTCTTCAATGGGGTTGGGTGTGTTTGTCCGCCCGACATTGCCAAAAAAAAATTGAATGAAAAGCCTGGGACATGGACCCACGGTCATCCAAACGTTCGTTTGTAACTACACTCGCTTCGGTCAGTCAACCGTTGCCACCTTTCGTTCGTTGTTGCCAACACCCTCTGCCAATTATTTTTCCGCGTCGCTTGCGAACGCTTGCATAGGAAAAGGGGGGACTTTGGGACCTATCTGTTTGTTACAGTTCCAGGGGAAAGCCAACTAGGCTGGCTACAAATGGACTTTCACACTCTTGCCCATCCCATAAATATTCCAGGAGGGGCTTCTTTTAATTTTAATTTAAACGAAAAAAACTGATTGGCACTGAAAACCCCAAGCAATCGTTTCCCAATTGGGGGCCCTGAGTCCGTTGCTAAATTTAATTCTGGCAATTTACCTTTGTGTTGTATGTTCACATGAATCGGGTGCATGAGAGTATCAATGCCATGGTGTAGCAAGTTAGTTTTTAAAGATGGATGGTTTTGCTTGGAGCGTGTGTGGCTCTTGGGGGGCTGGGGGCCTGTGCTTTGTCTGTGTTCGTGCGATTGCTTGCATGCAAGCACTAGTGCCCAAAATGAGAAAACAAAGTAGCAAAAGCAACTCTGTACAATTCAGGGAGGGCCTAGGGAACACTCATACTCATTTGTCTTGATCCACATCACTATTTTTGTGTGTACCACGGGTCGCAAAATTGGAGGTGGACTCGGTTCGGACTCGGTTGGCAACATGGCTGCCCCCCCGTACCCGGAGCGGCTTAAGAGCGGAGGAGAATTTGCGGGCAATTGGGCCCAAAATTGGGGTTTCAAGAGTAGAAATGCTTGATCTTGGTTGCTTTTTTTTATTTTATTTTATCCTCATCTCAAGTCCCACCAGGTTTTAGTAAGTAAAAAAACCATCTCTGTTTTTTCTTCTGCACAGTTCCCCCCCCAGGCTTTTCTTGTTAGGGTCCAAGTTGTGTTAGCAAGGAGAAACAGAAACACAGCAGAATTTGCGGATTTGCACAGCCTGATTTCAGATTATTGGGCGTGGTACGGAGTAGTTAAGGTAGGAAGCAAGTTGCTTCGGTAGTACTCAATAGTACCAGAGAGCAGTGCTTCGGAAGGGGTTTGAGTCGTTTAGTCTAGTTTTTTTGGGAGTTTGGGTGGGCAAGAGTAAGTAGTAAAGTACCACCAATGGAGGTCATTTCAGTCGCTCAATTCAATTTGCAACGCGTCGCACAACAATAAACCTTTTTTTTTTTGTTTATTTAATTTAGTCCCCAGTTCCCACCAGGGCAGGGGGCTCTAGGTTTCACCCAGATTGTGTGGCCCCACCACGTTTCACCGGATTTGTGTACATGAAAAAAAGAAAAGAAACAGTGGTTCCCACAGGGAGCTAGATTACATGAAAAGGTGTTTTCATGTCCTCAGTCCCACAGGGCTAGGGTTCACTAGATGTGCCCTTTCCTGGTTCCTTCCTGTTAGAAAAAGAAGGGCGAATGAGAGGTCCAGACAAAGGCAAACCATACCTCAGACATACCTAGATTCGGTTGTGCTCTGAAAAAAAAAAAAAAAAAAAAAAAAAAAAAAAAAAAAAAAAAACAGGACAAATGCGGACATACCTCGATTCTGTGTTGTAAACTTGGAACCAACCATACCCAAAGCGGGACATAACCTAGATTCTGTTGTTACTTTTTCTTTTTTTTTTTTTGCCAAAAAAAAAAAGACCAAAGGCTTTTTTACCTTAGATTGTGCAGCTGAAAAAAAAAAAAAAAAAAACAAAAAAAAAAAGAAAAAAAAAACAAAAAAAAAGACAAAGGTCGGATTACCTAGGGAAATTTTGCAAACATGATATCATATGATATCTGTCCATCCCCTATTGGATATATATGATGCCGGCCGTTCGGCAAAAGGGCCTTTTAGATAGACGTTACCATTTAACATACCATATCCATGTGATTGCAAATTTGTTATGATATCATATTGATGTCATAAACTCGGCCTTAGAGTCAGTATCCCTATGATTTGCCGGGGGGATTTCCCTAGCTTTTTACTAGATTTCTGGTAACTTGATAACACAACATACGTGCACTCCATGAAACCACCCTGCTGGGCTTCTTTTAAACAGGGACATTATCTCAGAGTCCTAAACTCTTCCCATGCCAACTCTCCCATGCCAACGGGCAGCAAGCTTTACGAATGTCTGACTGGCTCGCTTAGCTGTCGCCAAACCCCGGGCATTCTGCGTTGGGATTAAGCTCTCGGGGAAGCAAACCAAAAATCTGGACGACCTACTTCACTCGATCAACAACGGCTGTTTACCCTTACTACGCCTCCGCCCCCCTCCCACCCTTGTCAAGCTTAGGGCCCCCATGCAGTGGGGTCAGGAGGGATTGGATTCATTGATGAAATTGGGGGCTTGGGCCCATAGTTGGCAGGGCCGGTGGCGTTTGACAGCGCTTTGCCCAAACATGGGACCCTCAGGGACAAAGGTGCCCAAAACCCGACACCATTGAAGAAACAGGCATATGTTGTATGATGGTGTGGAGGCGTTGGTAGAGGTCGGACAGGATCACCTGAAAAGACAAAAGGACCGAGGGAGGCTTCATTGGTTGTCGACGGAGAAAGGCAGGGAAGCAAAAAAAGGCAAGCCTCCACTCATCGACTACTCAAACCTGCATCGCTGGAAGCTGTCAGGGGGCGGACAGTCACAGGTCCCTCCGCCCCTGCTGCTTTCACCACGATTGAGGGACGGGGGGGCTAAGGGTGGGGGCCTTGAGGGAGCCCCCAACCAAAAAAGCGTTTTTTTCTTTTTCTTTTTTTTTTCTTTTTTCTGGCGCTGAGCGCTTGAGTTTGGTTAGGGTGGTAGGTGTTGTTTATGTTAGGAGGATAAGCTCAGGCAGAGGGATCGTTCGTGGGCGGTACAGGAAACCGGTCGGGTGACGCAAAAAGTAACCTTTTGCCCCTTCTTGCCCTCACCACGTGAGGGACAGGGGCACTGGCAGGGGGGGGGATGAAGACAAAAAAAAGCGTCTGGCGCTTTGAGGTGTGATGGTGTCGAAGGTGGTTAAGCACAGCACAGAGTGAGTGGGGCCCGGCCCCTTCTGGCAAGGAATTTTTATGACCAAGGGGGCAGGGGCCGCGGGGGCAGTGGCCCAGGTGGGGAGCAGCCAGAGGTCTAGGGGTCTGTTGGCCCCAAAACAAGAGAAATGCGGCTCCCCTTGGGAACCGACCTGCAGTTGCCCCGGAGGGAGACCTGGCCGCCCTTTTCAAGCATCATCAGAGAACAGGCCCCGTCTAAGCTCTGGTAGGGGGGAGGGACTGAAGCCGCCTTCTTACGCAGGGGTGGGGGTGCAACATCACCAGCGAATGGTGTCCAGGATTCGGTGGGAGTGAGTGACCCATCCCATGGAGCGCACGGGCCCACAGGCACGATGCCGAAGCAAGGAAGGGACTATTCCAGCCCCTGGTCACATCCAACAAGCTTCCTTCCTGGTGTTTAATTGAGTTTCCAGAAAAGGCCCGGCTTAATAATGAGTTCAGAAGAGGTTAGGGGGCGCGGTAGGGGGGGGGACGGTGTTTACATCCCCATGGAGGGCAAAAACCCGCCAACAACGGGCAACGCCAACCAGGACACATTTGAGGCGCTTCCTCACCGCCCCTCATCCGTTCCCCCCTCCCCGCCCCGAGTGCAGGATGTTGGAAATTAAGTGACAATAAGGAAAAAGAGCAAACGAAGGGGCCCTCCCAGCCCCAGCCGGCATTCCCAGGCAAGCACTGGTTAAATGAGTTTTCAGGGAAGGTGGACAGGGGACAAGGCCCAGGGAGGGATAACCCACAGGAACCCCAAAGGTTGAGGCGTTTTTTTTAGGGGGGGAATGTATTTCCAACATCCCCATTTTTTCCCCACTTCGGGAAGGGAAGGAGCATTCCTCCATCCCAGACCCAGCCCCAGGTAGCCCCAACAAGCACCTGGTAATGAGTTCAGAAGGTGGGAGTGGACCATCCATGGAGGGGCAACGCCAACAGCGACATGAGGGCGAGTGGGGAAGACGGGGGGCATCCCAGCCCCAGGTCGCCCAACAAAGCCACTGGTAATATTAATGATGTTCAGAAAGGTGGGATGGGATGGATTCTCAAGGAGAGCAACGGCTTGCAGGGGCATGAGCACACAAGAAGGGCAAATCCTCGCGGTTCCCTGTGGTCTAGCCTTTCCTCGCGCCCCTGCCCTTTCCTTGCCAATCCCTTGCCCTTTCAAGCGGAACACTCCTCCCCCACCAACCACACCCCCCCCCCCAAAAGGGCATAAGAACCGAAACAAGGGCATTATAGGTCTCTCTCCGCGTCTCCTCCTTTTCCCGTTATTTTTTTATTTTCCGCCCAAGGGGGCCACTTTACCTCATCTATTAGGCATCAGACCGCGTGGTTACAAAGCACACGTCGCCCCGGGCGGACCTCCCAAGGACCAACAAGCTCAAGACCTAGTTTCATGTCGCCAAGGGCTCAGTTCTTGTGGCCCAGGCCTTATTGATCCCCCCACTTCGGTTTGCCCCGAGGATGCGATGCGTGTTTGTTTCGGGCCTCCCCCCCGGCAAACATCTCAATTCTGAACATCCACAGAGGGGCTTGCGTGGGCCTGGATTACCCCAGACTGCAGCACAAGGCACAACCAAATGCTGTCAAGCCAACCCCCAGGCCGCAGCACCGCCCAGGATTGCTGCTTCAAAGGGCACCACAACAGATCTTGCAGCAGCACCACCACCCACATCAGGTTGCGGCCCTGGCAGCTCCCGCGAGCAGCCCAGATGCAGGCACCACCCACACACCCAGATGCCCGTGGACACTTTTGTTCGATTTAATCACACCTTTTGCCTTCTTTCCTAGCAGTTAGTGGATGTAGATTCTTTCTGATTGTGTTCCTGTGTTCGGGCGTAAGTAAAGCCGGCCAGCACCACCACTTAGATTTGGCTGTGCAAAGCACCCCACCACCAGATGGCAGGCTCAAGCACCACCACCATCAGATGCTGCAGCAGCACCACCACAGATTGCAGACCGTATGAAGCTTGAGGCACCCCCCAGCATGGGCTGGCAGGCGCTGATGCCTGATACAGCCACTACTGCTGCTGCTACAGCTGCTACTACTGCTGCGGCTACTGCTGCTACGGCTGCTGCTACAGCCACTACTGCTACAGCTACTGCTACAGGTGCTACTACTGCTGCTACTTCTGCTACGGCTACTACTGCTGCGGGTACTGCTGCTATAGCTTCTACAGCTGCTACTACTGCTATGCCTACTGCTGCTACTAGTGCTGCTGCTACTGCTGCGGCTACTGCAGCTACTGCAAGGCTACGGGGCTATTGCTAACTGCTGCTTTTACTGGGGTATGCTGCACCCAGCTATACTGCTGCGGGCAAACTTGCTGCTTCCGCTCACACTACACCCATGCCTGCTGGGCTTTACTGGCTGCGGCGTACTTACTGCTGTTGTGGGTGTTGTTTGGGGTTTGTTTGGGTTGTTGTGTGGTTTGTGGGTGTGGGTGGTGGGGGTTTTGGGTTGGTTTTTGTGTTTGGTGGTGGGGCCCCCCCCACCCCCCCCCCCCCCCCCCCCCCCCCCCCCCCCCTTCGACACTCCTACGCTCACAACCCCCCCACGCTACTACTGCTGCGGCTACTGCTGCTATAGCTACTACTTCCACTACTGCTGTGGCTACTGCTACAGCTTACTACTGTTTGTCGCTGCAGGAGGCTCGAGCCAGCCAAGGCTGTGAATGAAAAGCTTCTGCCGTGTGTCAAGCTTCAAAGCAATGCGAGCAGCCACACTCGAGTGGAGGCACACGGCAGGGCGTGCTTGTTTGAGGCGCCCAAGCGCGTGGGGTTATAGTAAATGTTTTAAAACAAAAAAAAAAAAGCGGAAGGAAAAAGAAGGGAAAACGGGGAAAGGGGAGGAAGGAAACGCAAGAAGGAAACGGCAGTCTGAGCTGGGTTGTTCTAGCTCGCAGCTTCCAGCCCCGGGAACGCCACTTCCAGGTTGTGCACAAAAGAAAACGCGTCGCGTCAGTCAACTTCTCTAAGTAGGAAACTTGGGGGCTTGGGACTTTAGAGGAAAAGTCTCTTGACCCCACTACCAGAGGGACACGAGAAAGGGGAAAAAATGGAGGAAGGAAAAGGAAGAAAAAGGGGGGGGGAGGAAGAAAAGCTTGCAGCCAGCCCAGTTTCGTTTAGTTTCGTTTTTTTTTGTTCTCTCGGGGTTTAGCGGTTTACATGCTCTGCACTGTGCGTAGGCGTTTTCCTCCAAAGGCAAGCAAGTGCAGGCAAAAGCTCGATTCCCAACGCGGTATTCCCGGGCCCTCCCGTTTTTTGGCCAGGGGGCAGGGGAAGCGGGGCACAGGGGGGGTGTGCGGGGTACAAGGGGTGGTCAAGGGGGGGCAACAGGAAGGCCGGGGGAATTGGAAAGGGAAAGGGGTGGAAACAGGTTTGGCACAGGCGGTTGTCACAGGGGGGACAGGTGATGGCGGCACAGGGAGGGGCCAGGGGTGTCCACTACGGGGGGGAGGGGGGCACAGGGGGTCGGGGGAGGCCATGGGGGCCCCAGGGGTACAGGGTTTAGCACCTTTAATATTGGGTAGCACAGGGGGGGCCCAGGGGAGTGCACATGGGGGTTCGGGTAGGCCATGAGGGGTCAGGGGGGGGCACAGGGCGGTGGCAAGGGGGGGACACAGGGGGGAGGCAGGTGTCCCCACCCATTTCGGCCTGACCAGGGTGGGCACAACGGATGAGGGGGCCTCACCAAATGGCATATCCTCGGGGGGCAAACCAGATGGATTTGGGGGGTGGGGGCGCCTCCACCCAAGGGGTGGCCCCATGTTGTCTCAAACCCATGCGGGGCCTCACCAGGGGGAGCAGGGATGGAAATGGGGCGCGCCTCCTAACCGGAGGCCCCCATACGTCACACCCACGTGCCTTACCCCCAGTGGGGGGCCCATACGTTCTCCCCCCAATGCGTTTCTCACCAGGGGGAGGCAGATGACATGGGGGGGGCGTGTCTTGTCTCACCAGGGGGGGCTTTTCTTTACGTCCCCCACCCCTGCGCCCCTCGCCCAGGGGGGAGGCAGGAATGCGAATGGGGGGGGGCTCGGCCCAGGGCCATCCGGCCCCAAAGGGCAAGGACACTTCCCGGATGGACTGCCGCAAAGTCATGCACAGCAGCGGCACCGCATGACGCACCCCACACCAGCCAGGACCCAAGCGCTTGGCTAGGGACGCCAGTTCATGGGCCAGCGAGACTACAAAACAAATCCCATTAATTAAAAAGTCATCCCCGCGGTGGTAAGCAGTTCAGGCAGGAGGGAGATACCTGCTTATTAGGGGGGCGGCAAAGTTCTCGGGCAAGTAGTCTCTAAAGTCTCGGCGTGTTTTGCAGTCTCTCTCCTCACTGCGGGAGGCTTCGTCGTGGGTATGTGGAGTTGGATAGTTCGATTGCTACCGTTGACGGTTTTAACCGTCAGGTTGGGTTGGGAGTGGCATTGGTGGGCTGGTGTGTTTTGTGGTTGTTTATCATGGGGTGGGTGCTTAAAGGGCTGGTCGTGGGGGGCTGGTGGTGTGGGATTGCTGTTGCTGTAACCAAGATTGCAGGTTTTTGAGTGCAATGGTTGCTGCTGGTGTGTTGTAGCCATGGGCTTATAAGTGCTGGAGGCTGGTCGTGGTGGTGATTTGTTGTTGGACAGTTAACCACATGTCACGGTTGGTGGCATATTGGTTTGCTGGTGCGATGTAAAACATGGGGTAAGTGCTCTTTTTTTTTTTGCGGCTTGGAGGGCTGGGTGTTGATGTGTTTGACGCTAACCTTTTCAGGTGGGTTGAGTTGCATTGGTGCTGGTGTTGTGTTGATCATGGGTTTGGCGCTGCAGGCTGGGTCGTTTTTTGGTTGGTGGTGGGGTTTGGTGATTGCTGGTTGGGCGCTAAAAACCAGATTTGCAGGTGAGGTTGAATTGGTGCTGGTGCACAATACATTTCTCCCCATCTATTCTAAACTACACTACCTATCAACACCTATATTTTTCTAATGGATATTCTGTCTGTCTATCCACCAACACCCCATGCATAGGGATAGTGTGCTATCCGGCCTGGTGGCTGTGAATTTTAATTTTATTGAGCCTAAGAGGAGCTTTTGGTGGGGACCTTCTATCGTCTATCTATATCTATCTTATCGATCTATCTATCTATCTATCTATCTATTCACCTATCTGCCTATCCATCCATCTATCTATATATTTATTCATCTATCTATCTATCCATCTATCTATCTATCTATCTATTCATATATTCATCTATGTATCTGTATGTCTACATATATCAATCTACATCTAATCATATTTGTGTATCCACCATGCATGCGTAGGTTACAGCGCAACCGCCCATGGCCTGACGTCTATGCACCTGGAGAGCTGAGAACCCCCCCCCCCCCCCACCCACCCATCCATATAATTGAATCCATCTTTGTCCAATTATATATGGGGTTCTGGTCCACAACACCTCGTAGGGTTAACAAGCGCGATCGCCTCGTTTGGCTCGACTTGTATGGGTCCTTGGAGGAGCTGACGGGACCTCCCCCCCCCCACCCCACCCCACCCAACCCCCCCATCCACCCCATCCATCTAATTGAAATTCCCCACCTTAGTCCCAATATATAATGTCTATCACAAAACACTATGAGGTAGGGAAACAGCGCCGTGATCGCCTGTTGGCTGAAACTTGTATGGGCCCTGGAGGAGCTGAGAACCCCCCCACACCACACCCCACCCCACCCAATCCCAATATAATTGAAAATCCACCTTTGCTCCAATTATATATGTTCTAATTCCACAAAACACAGGACAGAATAGGGTACAGGCGCGACTCGGCCGGGGCTGACTTGTATGGGCCTCTGGAGGAGAAGTGGCAACCTTATCTAATTACCTATGTTACATAAACAAAAGATATGGTCTAACTCCAATTATCTCAAATATATTTGTCAATCTATCTAATGCGTGGCAATGCATTAGGGTGTGGGGTTACAGCAGCTAACGCCCGCTGGCTGACTTTAATGAGCCTAGAAGGCTCCTGCTTCCCATCCATCTTATTGTATCTATCTATATCTAATTACATATGTCTGTCCACCACGCATGTGTAGGGAGCAGCGCTGCCGCCCGTTGGCCAACGTTTCTGAGCCTAGAATGCTCCCGTTTCCCATCCATATACTTGCATCTATCTATATCTAATGATATCTGTATGTCCACCTTGCATGCGTTTTTTTTTTCTTTTTTTTAGGCGCCAGCGGGCTACCGTCCGTTGGCTGACTTTTATGGGATCTATATCTTATTCTGTTTCTAATCAAAATCCACCCACGCCGGGTTGGTAGGTGTTTGCAGAACTTTTACCGGCCCATTGGCTGACTTTTATGGGATCTATACCTAATCGTGTCTATCTATCCACCATGCATGCATAGGGTGCAGCACTTTCGCCTTCGGGCCACCTTGCATGCGATCTATATCTAATCTTGTCTATCTATCCACCACGCAGGCGTAGGGTGCAGCACTTACGCCTTCCGGCCACCTTCTATGCGATCTATATCTAATCTTGTCTATCTATCCACCACGCATGCATTTAGGGTATGCAAGGCAACAACCCAGCCTGTTTGGCTGGGCTTGTATGGGCCTTAAAGAAGCTTCCCCCCCATTCCCCATCCATCTAATTGCGTCTATCTATATCTAATCACACTTCTGTCTTGGTTCCACCACGGGGCATGCATAGGTGCAGCGGGCTACCGTTTTGTTGTGGGGCTGAACTTTATGAAAACTAGAGAGGCTGGTAAACTATCAATCTCTACATTATGAATCTATAAAAACTAATGTGTCTATTGGTTCCACCCCCAACGGCATTATGGCGTAGGGTGCAGACCAACCGTCCAGTTTTTGGATGAAACTTTTCTATGGGGGGCCTGGAGAGTTTGCCGCACCCCCCATTGACTTTCGGCACCCGGCCCAGGGGCCAATTCAGGAGCAAAGGCCCTGAAGGCAAGGCTGGTAGGGAAAAGGCCAATCCACACCACACACACAATCAACGCCCTCCAAAACCGTGTACAACGACGTGCAAGAGGGAAGACGCTCATGGTAGATCACCTTCTTCTTCTTTTTTACTGACTTATTTGACTGACTTTTGTTGACTGACTGACTGCACTGACCCCCAAGCCCAACCCAAACAATAATAACATTGTAGATGATGATTTTCTATGTTTCAAAACTTCCCAATGGTCCTCTAGAACAACCTCATGGATAGGCCTTTCAAAACCCTGTAAAATGAGCCTAATTAGACCTGTGGTTTGCAATCTACTACTCTAATATTATCATGGAAGAGCGGGTAGAACCCCGTTGTGTTTTGCTTGGCTTAAACAAGCTTAGCGCTTCTGGAACAAGACCGTAGATAAAGAACCTGAGATCTCATTAGAATGGCTCTTGAGGAATCTTTTGATTCCAACACTGGCTGGGTTCATGACTTACGTTGTGCTCTTCACGAGCTAGGATCCAGTAAAAACCTCAACACTTTGGAGGCTGTCGATGTCGAAGGTATTATGTCTGAAGTTTTTGAGTCATGGAGGTTTAAGTACCCAAGTGACACCAATGCAGTCAGAGACATCCCTGATGAGAGAAGGGTTGGCTTTAAACGCCTCCGATACCAGAAATAGTTCGCAGCCAACAGCAATGATGAGGATGGCTTGATTCCCTTTACATCTGCCTTACATAAGCAGGATCGGATTCGTTCTATAGCACAGTTTAGAATGGGTTCCCATTGGCTAAACACAGAAAGAATGAGGGTGGTGGATAGAGCACACATCCCTCGTTCAATGAGACACTGTCAAATGTGTGGGTTACAAAAACCTGAGGATGAAATGCATATGTTTGAGTGCCCTTTTTATAATGATATTCGCCTCCGCTACCAGAAGCTGTTTACAGATATTTATAGGCATGTCCATGAGGATACCGACTTAACCGTATGGAATGTGGAATTCTGCGATTCCACATTCAGAACCTTTATGAATGGAAATAGCACTAAGACTTTCTGGAGCAACCTAGCCGACTATCTTTCTACTTGTAGAAGAGCAAGACAGGAAGCCCTGGACTGCTTAGTGGCAACCGTAATTTATTATCCCTTTTTTTCTTCTTGTGACTTCCCATTTGTTAGCTTCTTACCTCCGCCACTGTAAGTGGTTGAGATCTGGGTCCTGCTCTAGGGGGGTTTAATACATACGCCACCAAAACGGTGGTTGGGAGCTTGGTTGTTTGTCCTCGACACACCCCTGATGTAATGGGGTTTTTGCTTTGTGGGTGCTTTTTCTTTTGTTTAAAGCACAGAGTCCTCATACACCCTCGCGGTGTCAAGTAGACTTTAACATGTAATGTAATGTAATGTAATGTAATGTAATGTAATGTAATGTAATGTAATGTAATGTAATGTAATGTAATGTATGTAATGTAATGTAATGTAATGTAATGTAATGTAATGTAATGTAATGTAATGTAATGTATGTAATGTAACCATACCACTAAGTGGTGGCTGAGATAGTGGCTGTACAGTGGGTTCCGGAGCCGGGGGGGGGGGGGGGGGGGGGGGGGGGTGGGGGGGTCTGCAGAAGGGTGCCTCAGCACTTTTTTGTGATGGTTTATTTCACCTTTTTTGGCCCCCCCCCCCCCCCCCCCCCCCCCCTGATTGAGGTTGAGGGGGGGCCAGCCCGTTTGTTTTCACTGGGGGCAACCACCAATCTTACAGATTCTGATCAAAATACCGGTATACTTCATCCAATATATTCATATATTCATGGATAAACGGTGTTAACTTTGCATGGCCTTCCACTTCTGGAGTTCTGGATTGCACATTGGATAAGGTAAATGAATCATTTTGCTATCAGATTGTGGAATCAGATTCTGATACTTTCTTCTCGAATTCAGTAAAGCTCCGACATTACATTCAAGAACCGCATGATGTTCATCTTGACCGATTCCAGAATCACATAGATGGCAACGCCATTCGAACTGAATCCTCCGGGTCGCTAATTTGTGACGGGAGACCCACCTCCTGGGGTGAAAAGTCCTTCCACAACTAAAAACAAATGACACACTCGATAATTCCCAGGGACAATGGGTCGCTTCCATCTATCAGTGTTATGCTATGGCATATACGGTAGCCACAGTGTAAGGTGACACACAGGCACGCGTAGGCCGCGTGACCAAGCTGGGTGACTACCAGCCAGGTCACGGCCCGCGTGGCCCAGCTAGCACTAGGTAACAGTACCTGCAGTACCTGTACCGCGGCAGACCCTGACCTAGACCCGTGTTATCCAGAGCTTTCATCTCTAGGGCGCGTATCTGATGACTTGGTGCTGTGGTACAAAACAATATGGTCGAAGAACAGGACCTTCTCCACTTTGTTTCCAGTTCACTGGTTAAAGTTCCATAGGTCCCACACTTCCATATACACACCACACACACCACATATACCCACCACACGGGCACACACAAAAAAAAAAAAAAAAAAAAAACACGCACACCACACTGCTATGTGAATTGGTACCCGAATGAAAAAAATCTCCAGATTTTTTGAAGAGGGATTAGACCCATTAAAATGTCCGTTCGTCCGTGTGTCACCAACCACATTTCAGGTTTTATAAAAAACATCAAAACAGTTGAACATTCTATATTTTTGATGAATTCTAATACTTATTTAGACCGATAAATTCTCATCAGAGCACATATGAGCATCGCAATTCACGAAAAGGAGCTCAGGCTGGGCCAAAAAGCTACAATTAACGGTTAACAATTTGATTTCAGGGTGTTTTGAGCTAACATTTCAAATTTGAAGCACTTCAAACATGTGCGTATACATAGGTTTGGGAACAGAATAGTCGTCAAAAAATTGGAGGCGAAACATGAAAGCTTCACGATGGACGAAACATTCCCCCAGGGCACTCATGCTATAATTAGCCCACGGACCCCACCTCAGGGCCGTGCGTGGGGCAGGGGCGGTCGGGGGCGGTGGCCACCGGGCGGGGGCGGGGGCGGGGGCGGGGGCGGGGGCGGGGGCGGGGGCGGGGGCGGGGGCGGGAAGGGGAACGGGGGGGCAGGGGCGGGGGCGGGGGCGGGGCCCGGTGGGCGGGGCCAGTGGCGGGGGCAGGGGCAAGCCACGCCACCTGCCGCTGGCCAAAAACCTGTTCAAGAGGACGGGACATACCGCTCACGTCTGAGCTGGGCCGAAACATGCAATACCTTGTACAAATTCCGTAAAATCAACCAGACACCTGATTGGCCTCATTTTTCTTGCATAAAATTAAAACAAAAAATCAATCTACAAACATGCATTTCATCACATTACAGAAACGTTCAATACTGCTTAAAAATCAACAACCCTTCAAAAACTCTCCTTTTCGTCACTTTATAGTTAACAATGCTAAATCATCAATCGATTCATTGTAATTCAATTAATTTATAGACTCCAGGCGCCCTGCGAATTTAATCCAATTCGAATTGATACAATGTAGAAGAGTTCATTACATTAAATTACATTACATTATATACATGCATTCAAATCACGTCAATTACATTAAATGGAAAGGAATAAATCGAATTAAAATAACACAACATTAAATACAATTCAATTCATTTGATTAAAATACATTGAATTAAGGATCCGAATCATTTCATTCGGGACCCTGCCCCGACCCTGCCCCCCCGTTCCCCTTCCCGCCCCCGCCCCCGCCCCCGCCCCCGCCCCCGCCCGGTGGCCACCGCCCCCGACCGCCCCTGCCCCACGCACGGCCCTGAGGTGGGGTCCGTGGGCTAATTATAGCACGAGTGCCCTGGGGGAATGTTTCGTCCATTGTGAAGCTTTCATGTTTCGCCTCCAATTTTTGACGACTATTCTGTTCCCAAACCTATGTATACGCACATGTTTAAGTGCTTCTAATTTGAAATGTTAGCTGAAAACACCCTGAAATCGAATTGTTAACCGTTAATTGTAGCTTTTTGGCCCAGCCTGAGCTCCTTTTCGTGAATTGCGATGCTCATATGTGCTCTGATGAGAATTTATCCGGTGTAAAATAAGTCTTATAATTCATCAAAAATATAGAATGTTCAACTGTTTTGATGTTTTTTATAAAACCTGAAAATGTGGTTGGTGACACACGGACGAACGGACATTTTAATGGTCTAATCCCTCTTCAAAAAATCTGGAGATTTTTTCATTCGGGTACAGTATTTGCGGTTCCTAGCCATATTGAGATCAGCAAGGCCAACATCCTTCATCATTTCATGGATACCATCACATTATTACATGATGGAGTTCCAGAATTTTTATGGCTGATTTCAACCAGTAATAGAGAATTTTGAATTGACCTCTTTCTTCCAGGACAATGTGTAGGGGGACGGATCGCTTCACTCCTAGGACACGCTTCATAAATTGCAGCATCATGCGATGGACCAAACGGGAATAAACATTATATATCGCGCGTGCTCGATATATCGTGGTTATGCATATCGCTGCCAGCATGCCTCGTATGAATATCAGTGGATGCTATTTGGACTCTGCTGGTAGCACCAAGAAGATGTTGAGAGTGACCTGTGACCAGTGCTTCAAAAATAAATTTAAAAACGCCTGGAGGGGCGTGGTGTCAAGGGACCCTCCCGTACGCCGCAGCTGGGGAAAGTCACCATTACCAATGCTTTAGATTTGTGAGTCACATTCCAGCAGAGAGGGCAAAGGACTGGGACAGCCAAAACATGGCGTGTGGTCTATCCTGAACTCTTTATCCAAATCTGTAACACGCTTGATCCCGGTCAAAACAGTCGAATGGAGTATTCAGCAGCATGTTGCATTGCCTTCATCATAAACAATTAAAATCTCAGCATCTTCTAATTTTTCTTATCAAATATACTTAATCCAACTTCTTACAGTCCTTCCATGCGCCTACTCTTTTGTAGGAGTGGCAACGCCATTCAAACTGAAACTTCGGTGTCGCTGGTTTATGTCGGGAGACCCACCCCTCCTGGGGTGAAATTACTTAAATAACTAAAAATATAAAAGGCCAGGTGAGAGGTAGCCAAATAGGCTAAAGGGACTTGCCCACCCATGATGTCAGGAGGGGCTAAAACGAAAAAACACTGATTAACTGAACCTCAAAACTTTCAGGGCCCCCTTCCTGCCCCTGTTTTACCAACGGGGGCAGGAAGGGGGCCCTGAGTTGGTGTTATAGTGACAATTTACGTAATTCTTCGATTTGTCCTGTATAAAACCTAAAAAGGTTTAATTTATGCCAGATTTTTAGATATTTCAAACTCCCCTCCCCCTCCCCCCCACCACCACCACACACACACACACACGCACACACACATAACCCCCCCCCCCCACACCACACACACCACACACACACACAGCCCACACACACACACATAAAAACACCCCTTCGCACACCTGTTCTGTGGAAGAGCAATCGCATGCTCTCTCTCTATCGCGCGTGCATCCTACTAAGGACTTGTGTTTCTCATGCTCCTGTGTGATTACTTCACCCCCATGTAAGCGCCTAAGCCAACAGTATCACATCTAATCCTTGGAGTATAGGCCTAGTTTAGGGAGACATGGTCACATGCTTTGGTTTCCCTCGGCATTCGGATTGGATTTTTACATGATTGTTCAGCCAACTTGAACTTGGTTGCAGCCAACTCTTGGCTGCTTTGGGTTTCTCAGCATTCGGATTTGATTGGAACATGTTTTTTCAGCCACTCTGGGCTGCTCACTGTCTTCTTATTCCAAGTCGTTCCGTGCGATACCCACTGAATCAGTGAGCATCTTTGAGGCACGAAGCTATTACCAGTAAACAGTTTTAAAGAACTTGCCCAGGTTTTTCTCAGCATTCTCCTGGCACGCTCACAATTATATTAACAAAAACAAAACAAAAAAAAAAAACCAACACACCCCAACTCCCCCCCGGACCTTGCCCAACCACCGCCATGTGAACCACGACCATCCCCAGGCCGAAGAAGCCCACCCCAAGGATTACACACCGTCCACCCCCCCAAACCCTGGATAACCCGGACAAAAAACTTCACACTGAGATACCCCAGACATCCCACGAACCCAGAGGCCCAGGAGAGAAGCGTCCGGCCCAACTCGCAACCGGAAAGAGCGCAACAAACTGGGAATCGGCCGCCGCCGGTCGACTAACCAAATCCCGGGCGACAGCCCACAGAACCTAAACCCCACTCCCCTAACCGCCCCAGAATCCAAGAAAACTGACGACACGATACAGGCGGAGCACCAGGCCGGCGCCACCCGAAGACCCAGGAAGCCCAAGGAGAACCGCCTTTCCATCAGAGCCTGGTGCCAGAGACGTGGAAGACCCTCCCACCAGAGAAACCAAAGTACAACCAAAAAGGCACCCACCGCCCCCAAACCATAGACCAGCCCAACCGTCCACAACAACCCAGAAAGAAATCAAAACCAGGCCAGCGCTCGCCCCGCCGAGAACAAGAAAAAACCGCCCCGTCATCCTTGCTCCCTTTTTTTTTTTTCTCATGTTTTTTTTTCTTTTTTTTGTTTGTCTCTTTATTTTTTTTTTTCCAAGAAAGCAGAAATGAGACAAGGTAAGAACACGCAAACCTACCGGGACATACTCACAGAAGTGAGGGCACCATACGACAACGAAAGGACAAAACTCAGACGAATGGAGAGAACCCGCCTTTACCCCAAATGACTACTGAAACGGGCCCAAACAACAAGGTAAAAAGGACGGGAGGGGGGCAGAGGGAGAAGAAACAGGGGAAAGCAGATCACGCCGCAAAGCTTGCCCACCCCCCGCCCCCCCCCGCCACACAGATAAAAGGGACTGGCCCCGGGAACCGACAAAAGACGGGAAAGACCCCAACGGGGCAAAAAGAGAGACAAAAGCAAGAGAGGGGGCAATCAGGGAACAAGAGCGAAACACACACAGAAAAAATTAAACAAAAACAAAGAGCAAAGTGGAGAAGAAGACGTCGAAGGGAAAGACAAAGAATACCACCGGTAGGAAGGGAAAAAAGATGCGGATCCTAGACCCCCCACTGCCAGAATGGCATTAACAATACCAACCCAACCCTCGAAGACCACCCCAACAGAAAACAGAGAAAGTCCCCAGACCTAACACGCCCGCATCCGAATGCCGCACAGACCAAGTAGACCGCAAATAGTGCCCAAAGCGAGGACGAACACCTAAGACTGAAACAAAAAACGCACCCGGATCTGTATCGGACTTTTTTTTTTTTCTAGTTTTATAATTTATTTTCATGGGTCGTTTTTTTCGTGGCGGGTTGGGGGTTTGTTTCTACTGTTTTGGTTGTGGGGGGGGTCTGAACGTTTCTGGCCGTTGCCGCTTGGTCCCTTGGCTCCAGCCTTGAAGACTACTATCTGTGTGGGGAACTTAGTCACATGGCTCCAGCCTACAAGGCTGATGGCTGTATTAAGAACATAGTGTGTGTGTGTGTGCGTGGTGGTGATGGACTGATGTGTATGGTGGGGAGTGTGTGTATGCGAGTGCAGGAGCGATGCAGACACTCACTAATGATTATGAATTGATCATACATGATTGCACATCACCAACAAACTCACGAACCCCCCCACCCTACCCCACCCCCAACCCTGCTTGCCATATGACCGAGCGTGAAAAGTAAAAAAATTTGGGAGACAGCGGGCTACGGCTGCGTACCTCCTCAACTGTACATCATAACCGCCGCGGCCCCGCAGCTGCCCCACCTCACCCCCCTACCCACCCACCAACCCACCCCCACACACACCTCAACCCTCCACCCCTCCACTCTCTCCACCCACCCCTCCACTCTCCACCCATCTTTCACCTCTCCACCCAGTAGTAAGTAGCAACTAAGAGACAGTACAACATTGAGGACGGTCAAGGTCTATATCGTTAACCCACCTTCACCACTCGATGCACTTGAACAGAAGCGCCATCTGATGCATCCACCAGCCGATCCGAATCACGCGCACATCTATCCCAGTCGAATGGCGTGGGCGCGTCCGAGGTAGCCACGTGGCCATGCGACGTTGTCTGCCATGGCTCCTGGTTAGGGTTGCTGATAGCGATGAGGAGTGGGGTGCGAATAATAGCTTGCGCATGTTCCGAACCGGACATCGCCTTGTTGCCTGTATTTTGACTGAGATCACGCCTGATCTCGACTCCGCACTCGATGTCGCTCGCTGTGCATGTACGTGTGAAGGAGAGCGCAACCGGGCTAGTAGCACCAGTACACAAAAAATTTGGTTACTTGACCCCATGTCGGACTCCTGACCACCACCCCAGGCCGCCCCAGGCCCTGTCGCCCCCCACAACGTCCAGGTCGGGATAGCAATTCGAATTTGAATTTGAATCTGGGTTGAAGAATCTGGGTTGGAGAATATTGCGCCGTTCTCTGGGCCCGGTACACAACTGCGAGCTGTCCTTATTCCTAAGAGATAAATGGTGACAGGAAGCAACAACGCAACAAAGCTGTCAAATGTGCCACTCCTAGGGTTGTTCAAAGCCCTCTGAGGGCTGAGGACACACGCGTGTGCACGCTCAAAGCCCCCCTCAATTCGTGAAGGTTACTTCACTCATTGATATCGTTAAATCTGAAGTTGACAGCCTGAGTTGGCACTTACTGGGACGACGATGCTTGTGCTTGAACCAATGGATGCATTGTAGCAAACTGCTCGTTTACGTGCGGTAGACTTACATTTTTACATTTTCTTTCTTTCATGTTAATTTCGTTTCTCCCTGTTACAATTCCTAACGTCCGGGAGATAGAATAAAGGTTTGACTTGTGGAAGGAGCCGTGTGGGAGTGATACGGCTTTCTTTTCGGTAAGTAGACGTCTTCTTCTTCTAGGCCACAAAATATTAGCTTGGCAATGGGTCTCCGGCATCCTTTTCTCTGGCTTATAAGGGTGCATTCCGTGCTGGGTAATAGGCAGTGGCGCAGTAGTGGGTAGTGGTGGTGCAGAAAAGGGTGCCGAAGACCCCCCGCCCCCCCCTTTATATACAATGCTAGGATTCTGAATAATCAATAGGCCACTCCAATCTTGTACACAATTTCAATAATCTGATCAATTGCTGATGATGCGCAGATAGCTAGCATTAGAGTTGTGCCGGCATTGATTCTGTGCGGAATCTTCACGAAACCTTTACGTCCGGTCTTCTGAAGAGTAATCTGAATAATCTAGAGTAATCTGGATACGTTTGGTGCAAGCTGATCGGTGGGTGGGATCGGTGGGTCTCATGTCTTCTGATGTCTGATCCCACCTTTGAAACTGCTTGGGTATGGAGGAGGTCTGCCAGCATGCATGTACATATACGAAGTGGCATTTCGGACTATCCTATAGTTAGAGAGGGAGGTTCTATATTTCGGACTATACTTATACCGGTAGTTAGAGAGGGAGGTTCTACATTTCGGACTATACTTATAGTTAGAGAGTATCAGCTTGGATAACACTCCGGAGAGTGGACTTAGTGTGTGCAGCACGCCAATCTATAAATGCGGAGACGAGAATAATTATTACAAAAGATAGTGGAACCATAAAGGGACACCAGCGGAGGAAAGGGGGGCGGTAGCCTGGAACCTGATCAGGGTACAGGTTAGACAGCGCGTGTCAGAAGAACCGATGACGCAGTCAACAGTAAGCTGACATAGTACTGTCAGGACCGATAGTTCTAAGGAAGTACATAAGTAGTCACCAAGTCATAAAACGCGTGAGAGCACCGCAATTCATGCTGACACTCCACCTATGACACAGGTGACATACAATACTACTTCTCCACCTATGGCACTGGTGACATAGAACTATGTGTAACAGATTGAAAAAAAAAAAAAAAAAAAAAAAATCAAAGAACTCCGAAAATTCGAGAGAACTTCAAATGGAAACCCAAAGGTTTATAGGAAGGAATGAAACACGGCAAAAACCAAAATTTGCCAAGTTAGAAAAGGATGAAAACCGAATATCAAAGATGGGTAACAACGGTATAGAAAACCCGATCCGGGAATAGGAACCTAATGCCATACAATGATAACCAAAGAAACCGATGTAACAAAAAAAAATTATATACCCTAAGAAGAAGCGGTCATCCCAAGCATCCGCATAAACCTCCAGAACACAGCAGGATCAAGGGGCTTGGTGAAGGGGTCAGCACAGTTGTCCTTGGTGTTAACATAGGCAACATCTAGTGAACCGTCCTCCACCAGCTCCTTGATGTAGTGATGAATAACATCAATGTGCTTGCTGCGAGGGAGGAGCTGCCAGTCATTGGCCCATCTCAGAGACCCTATGTTGTCACCCTGAATGGTAACTAAATCACAAGGCAGACCCAGATCCACCCTCAACTTCTTCAACCATTGCACCTCCCTGGCAGCCTGAGACAGGGCCTGATACTCAGCCTCACAAGAGCTAATGGCAACTGTAGGCTGCCTCTTGCTCATCCAGTTCACTATGCACCCTCCAGCCAGGACAGCAAAGCCAGTCTGAGATCTCCTGTCAGACCCATCATCAGCAAAGGATGAGTCACTAAAGACAGTAAAAGAGAAATCAGGGCTGTGTGTGTAAGTGAGTCCCAGGTGGGAATGTGACCTCAAATACAAAAGCAAACGCTTGGCTGCCCCCCACAGGGGGACGGTAGGGTGAGCAGAAAACCTGGACAGGTAGCTCACAGCAAAGGCAATATCAGGCCTGGTGCAAGTAGCCAGGTATAGCAAAGCACCAACAAGAGAGAGGTACTGGCTATTAGAGGACAGGGGTTCTCCAGGTGGGTCAGTGACGGTGGACTTGTCCATGGGGGCACCAAACCTGGGCTTGGCAGCAGCAGTCAGACCAAACTGCTCCACCAGATCAACAATGTAGGAGTGCTGGGAGAGGTTGATCTGAACACACCTGCCGTCAGAGTCAAGTGTACAAGCCATGTCCAAGGAGAGGAACTGAACCGGCACACCCATCTCTTTGACCTCCCAGCCAGCTTTCTCCATAGCCTTGATCAGCAAAACATACCTATCCAGCTCACTAAAAGCACAGATAAAATCATCAACATAGGTTAGGACATAGCTCCACCCACCATTAGAATCCCTCCTAAAATACAGAGCAGGTTCCGCCTTGCACATAATAAAACCATGTGCAACCAAAACCCGCTTGACATCCATACTCCAAGCCCTGGGCGCCTGTTTCAAACCATAAAGGGACTTGATCAGCTTGCACACAAGGGGAACACCGTTAGGACCAAGTACCTTAAAGCCCTCAGGCTGGTGGCAGTACAGGTCCAGACCAGGTTCAAGGGGAGCATTCAGAAATGCAGTCTTGATGTCCAGCTGCCGAACAAACATCTTCCTATGAGTGATGGCAGCCAGGAGCACCCTCAGACCTGCTTTAGAAGAAACGGGGGCATATACATCATGAAAATCCAACCCAGGACGCTGCAGAAAACCACGAACCACAAAACGTGCCTTGAAGCGAATAGAACCATCAACCCCAACCTTCTTCACAAATAACCACCTGCCAGACAGGACCCTCTGTTTAGGAGGCAGTGGAGTGAGCGCCCAAGTGCCATGGGCATGTAGGGACGCCATCTCATCCTTCATAGCAAGGAGCCATTGATCCCTGTCAGGGCTGGTGGGAAGCATGGCAGCTTTGAAGGTCAGTTCAGTGGAAGTGGAAATGTATGCTCCCACGTACAAGCAGTGTACTTGTACATGAGCAGCGGGGATATCAGCAGTATCAGCAGTAACCGGTAGTATAGCCCCCAGCGCAGAACTACTGCCTGGTTGAACAGGGCCGGCCTTATTTGCCTCTATATCAACGAAGCCTGGGTCGACCGGAACACCCCAGCCATACGCAGTATCGGAACCCGACCAGTGTTCCAGATCATCACTTGCACTATCGGCAACGGCTACTTCATCACATGGCCTTGACCCGAGTAATCCACCAGGGACGACAGGAGGCGTCTGAATGAACGACACCCGCGAGTCATCCGAGGTGGTCGGAGGTTGGCGACTATTAGTCAATGGACCTGATCCAGGTACCACTATGATCGAAGGCTGTCGTAATCCTAAATCTTCACCGACGAAATGTGGCGCAGAGGAGGGCCTGGCGACCCCCTGCGATTCGGCTAAGATTTTATCTGAAAGAACTGCAGAATCTCGCCCGCCCAGTGCCTTCACACACAATACAGCACCATCAGCCCCTGACCTGGGACGCAAGGTCATCCCATGATCAGGGCAGCGGTCGACAATTGGGGTTAGCAAAGGGTCAAGGGAATTAACCGTAGGCACAGGCATATGTCCGTTGATAGCGGCAGGGATGCGAGAGACATACGGCGACCCGTCATAGGGAGATAGCCCAGGAATACAGTTATGATCAAACTGCTCATAGAAGAGTACATCACGACTCTCTACTACCTGGCGCAACTTAGGAACCCAAACAAAATAACCCTTACTCACCAGGGAATACCCAACCAGTCTACCAGATAACGCCCTTTCGTCCAGCTTGTTGCGCTTCTTCCCATTGACTAACGTAACGTAGCAAGGGCATCCGAACACGCGCAACATCGACACATCAGGCTGAACCCCAAAGAAAAGCTCATGAGGAGTCTTATCTCCCTGATTGGGCAAGCGATTACGAAGGTAACACGCAGCTAGGAAGGCATAGGGCCAGAAAGACTTAGTTAGCTTTGACTCCAGGTGGATGCTCCTAGCTATAGACTGTAAGACCCCATTGTACCTCTCCACAGTTGCATTCTGCTGTGCAGTGTATGCCAAAGATAACTCATGCACTGCCCCAACCGATATCAGCCAATCCTCAAACCACTTTACTATAAACTCCTTAGCCCTGTCAGACCTCAGGCACTTAAAGGCAAATCCGTGCAGCTGATTCATCCATCTGAGGATGATAGTCTGAACTGCTAAGGGAGCTTCATCCCTGGTCCTCAAGCACAACACTTCAGCATAGCCAGAGTGTTGGTCTGTGAGGCACAGAATATAAAACTCCCCACGCAGACCTCTAATATGAACTGGCCCCATGATGTCCAAGTGAAGGCGTTGGAGAGGTGCATTGATCGGAGTAGTGCTTGCTTTAGGAAAAGGGAGACGTTTGCCCTTAGCCTTTTGACAAGCATCACAAGGGATCTTAGCCAGTTTTTGGACCTGGTTGAGTGAGAGGGGTAAGTTCTTAACCATACCCTTCTTGACAAGTCTGTGCATGGCATCATAGCCGGGGTGACCCAGCCGCCTATGCCACAGCCATTCAGGAGTGATAGGGATAACAACTCCACCGTCCTCATCAACATCAAGTGCAAAAGCTGGGTAATTGTCAGCACCAAACGAACAGCCACTGGTGGTGTAACAAGGCCTACATGCAAACTTGTAAACACCATCACTGGAGGCAGGGAAGGACCAGAGAATAGAAGAGCCCTGAGTGGCAGTGCAACTAATACTATCAAAAGAAATCTTGCAGTGGAGAGAATGAGCCACAGCATTTACTGACAGGAGGTTCACCGGACAGTGAGGTATGTAGAGAACATTAGTTAGAATGATTGGTGTTGGTAACCAATCACTACATAACTCAATGGATCCCTTACCTACTGCCCGTTGAACCACACCATCACCAAATCGAACTGATGGCAGATTCAGTGGAACATCAAACACAGTGAACAAAGATCTATCACCTGTGATGGACATTCCAGCTCCAGAATCCACATGCCAGACCCCCTCAGACAGGCTCGGACTACACACATTTGAGAACCTAGAGGTGCAGGAGAATAGGACAGGGCTTACCTGCTACTTCTGCATAGCAAACCCATCAATTTGAGCCTGCAAGGAAGACAATTGCTTTGGAGTAAGGTGACCTGGAAGGGCCAGGTTAGCAGGCAACGGTGAAGGAAGCGTTGGTTCTGCACGACCAGGGACCCTTCGCAGGGCAGGGAACTTCGTCCAGCAACGGTCCTCCGAGTGACCATCCTTGTGGGGGCATGGTCCCCAGGTGCATTCCAGGCGCCTCTTGTTCGACCCAGAACCACCACCAGTCTTCTGCCGCCGCTGAAATGCAGCATTAGCAGGAAACTGAGGAGCGGTCCGGGACCAACCAGGATGCCTGGAATCCGACTGAGGGAGCGCTATGTTAAGAATATCTAGCTGCCTATATTCCTCTAGACAGGACCAGTACTCAACAGGTTGCTGGTTGTATATCAGGATACCATACTTAATCCGCAGCGTTTCGAACCGGGGCAGACTCGCACCTTGAACTATAATGCCCATGGCGTGACGCTGAGTCTGCGGAAACCCAGCACTGCGCAGGTCAGTGCACATACCGCGAACCCGACGAAAGAAAGCGTCAACCTGCTCATGAGTGCCCATGGCCGAAGCATGATACTCCTTCAGCAAGAGAGGGACACGCGAGGCAAGGGCATCGGACTGCTGCCTCCGGATATGCAAAAAGATATCCCGAGGTGAAGCAAAGTCCCTATACACCTTGACTAGGGCATCCGTCATGTTGGCAAGCATCATGGATAAGATCATGAACTCTTGGCGGGGTAGGGTAAGCGCACTGAAACCCAACAGTGCAGGATCGACACTAGACTCACCATGAGAGGCCGAATTTCCAGCAGCAGGAGGAGCACACCGAGGAGCTAAAGACTCACGAATCGCCAGAAAATACTCAGCAGCAAGACCAGCGTCATAAGCGCGCTGGTCATCTAAGTTCCTGATGAGATCTAGGGAACGCGCAACACGCACAATGAGCTCGAAATCAGGACGAACAGGACAGAAAGGGAGTGGCACCTTAACAAACTGGTAACCTCGCAGGTCACTGTTCCTACGCCCAACCCCTCCAGAGGTCACGCCATTAGCAGGAGGGTAGTTAATCCCTGGCATAACAGGTCCCAGAAAAGCCCGACACTCTAGACCTAGCTCAGAATAAGCCATCACACGCCTAGGCCTAGGGCGACCCTTGCTATCAACCATAGCCTGAGTGGCAGTCATATCCAGCCTACCGTACAGAGTGCGGTCCAAGGATTCCCCAGCATGTTGAGCTTGGCGGATAAGACGGCATTCCTGCAGGGATAGACGCAGAGGATGTCCGCCATCGAGCAGATGCTCCCAGGAGTCGCATGACAGCGAAGGAGGCACATATGGCGGAGGGCCAGGAGCAGGGGGCTGCTCCACAGGCGGAGGGGGGGGTGGAGGGGGCTCCTGCGAAGGGCCAGCAAAGGATGCGCGGCCAGCAGCAGCAGCAGAAGCCTCTCGAGCACGAGTATTGTAGCCAGACAGACCTCGGTCCGGAGGCAAGGTGAAAGACGCAGACTTCTGCATCAAAGACGGCCTGGCCACCTCCGGGTGGACAGGTGGAAGGGGCGCAAGCAGAGGCGCAGAGACTGGATCAGGCTTAAACTCCGGGGAAGGCGCAAGAGCAGGTGCCGACAGAGGCTCATACACAGGAGAGACGGTAGAATTGAACACTCGAGTAGCAGTGGAAGGAGTGACTCCACCGAAGTCACCACTCATAGCACTCTGCAGATCTTCATCACCATCATCAGAGTCATCAGCATAGCCATCTGCACGGCGATGACGAGCAAGTTCTTGATAGTCGTAGTCAAAACGGGCATCAGGAGGTGGAGGCGCCCCTGCGTACTGGATAATCTGAGTGGAAACACAGCAGAGTCGCATCAGAACGTCCTCAATCTCAGGAGAGAGACGTCGGACAGTAGCAGAAGGAGCCGTAAAGGTGGAGGATTGATTGGGGGGGGTCACTTCCACGATGGCGGAAGGACTCTCATGACCGCTAGCAGAGGCAGCTGGTGCACAGACGTCTAGCCAATCATCAAGAGGACCCGGGTCCTCCTTAGGAAGGACACGGTCGCAGCCATTGCTTATAATGACACTGCGCATCCCGCGCGTCCAAGATTCTCCATTCTTGTCGTGGAGTTTCTCAAAATTAGCGGGAGGCCCTCGCGGAAGTTGCATCGCAAAGCAGTGGTAGTAAATGAGGGACCGTATAACCTATCAGCTTGGATAACACTCCGGAGAGTGGACTTAGTGTGTGCAGCACGCCAATCTATAAATGCGGAGACGAGAATAATTATTACAAAAGATAGTGGAACCATAAAGGGACACCAGCGGAGGAAAGGGGGGCGGTAGCCTGGAACCTGATCAGGGTACAGGTTAGACAGCGCGTGTCAGAAGAACCGATGACGCAGTCAACAGTAAGCTGACATAGTACTGTCAGGACCGATAGTTCTAAGGAAGTACATAAGTAGTCACCAAGTCATAAAACGCGTGAGAGCACCGCAATTCATGCTGACAGAGAGGGAGGTTCTATATTTCGGACTACACTTATAGTTAGAGAGGGAGGTTCTATATTTCGGACTATACTTATAGTTAGAGAGGGAGGTTCCATATTTAGGAGTATATTTATAGTTAGAGAGGGAGGTTCTATCTTTCGGACTATACTTATAGTTAGAGAGGGAGTTTCTAGTAGATTTGAAGTGGCACAGATGGATACCATGTGTCCTGCTGCATAATTTGTGTATATCTTTATTCAAGTAGACTGCACATAGTGTTCATTTCATCTGGACCTGTTTCGTTTATAGTTCTGATATGAATTATAGGCATTTGAGATATAAGTAGGGAACGGCAGTATGATATCACATGATATCATATGATGCCGGCAGTCTGACTAGGCCAAAGTTACCATTTATGGACAATATCATATCTTGCAATTTGTATGATACCATATGATATCATACTTGCCTTTGGTCAACATCATATGATTTGCCGGTCCCTTGAGATAAGTGGATAGATTTTGAGACCATATGATTGGGGATCCCGGTTCGGTGAATGGTTCAATGGTTAATTATTTCATTGGACTGAAGAAGGTGCTGGGTTCGAATCTCTACGGGTGCGCTTAAGTGTTTGCGGTCAATGCCAACCGCCATGGTAGCACTGTCCAAATAAAGTAGCAGCTTGTTATCCACCACCGTAAGACTGGGCTCCCTTAATACCACGCCCCATCAGGCGGTATCATAACATTTTATGATTAGGGATTGGCATATCATATGATATTGACCAAAGGCGAGTATGATATCATGTAAAGTGCATCATATGATATTGTATATATATATGGTAACTTTAGCCTAGTCAGAATGCCGGCATCATATGACATTGTATATATATATATAGTAACTTAAGCCTAGTCAGACTGCCGGCATCATATGATATCATATTGCCGCTCCCTTCATTTGATTTACTAGTGCACTTATATCATGTTATCTTCTTCATAATTGCGCCTTGTAGAGATATGGGGATGGACGTATTTAATAACTAGCTTCTGATTTGTTGTTTAGAGTCCCCAGACCTTTGGACAGATGTTCACACCATAAGTTTTTATTGAACAGTTTTAGACCATGCTAATTGTTGAAGAATAGATGATTTACAGGCATTTTAAAGGTGAGGTCATTTTTAGTTGAAATATAAAAAATAATGGTGACAATTAAATTATAATCGCACAAATAGAGTGCCTTTTTCCGTTCTAGCCCTTCTTGACACCATGGTTGGGCGGGTCCCGTAAGCCTATTTGGCAAACCCTGAACTGTAACAACATACACACAAACACACACTGTTCCTGTTTGACGACAGATCAAGCCTCAGCTCAGGATGATCATTACCATGAGACACGCCCCTGCTTCCAGACTCCAAGTTCTGCTGCTCGTAGCCGTTGCTTGCACTGCAACTATGGCGTACCCTCGGTGAGTTGAAATTGAAATTGTTACATCCGTGTAGAACCGTTACTCACAGGACGTGAAGTTAAGGACACCATAGCGTAAGCCGGAGCTAGCTATAGTCACCGTAGGGCCATCTCAGTAAAAAGAATTACCACCGATGCCTGACCGGCAGGCACCGTAGCCACATCATGCCAGTGCAGCTTAATACGGGGGTTTTTCACCCCGGTTGGGAAGCACCGACACAATGCAGCTGGCAAGACAAAACCTGAGAGGGGGGACGGTCTGTGTGCTAGTCCCCGGGTATCGACCCGGGGTGTGCTTCCATAAAACGTCTGCACTGTAAAATACTCTGAAAGCTAGTGATGGTGTGGGAGTGGACTGTGTCCGCCAGTTTGAGGGCACATGATCTCTGAAGTCCAAGAGTGGTCATAGAAGTCAAAAAAGAGATTTGGAATAGTACCAGTTGTTCCAACGGTGATAACTTCATAGTGAACGAGGTATCCAGCCGATCTAAGGCCATTTACTAATTCAACATGCTGGGCGTGTTTAGTGATAAACTTAGTAGCATGGTTGGTATCAGAGCAGTATCCAAGCTCAAGAACCCAGAGTTCTTTATCAGACATACAGGTAGGAGAGTCTATGTCAGGTAGGACGGCAAGATCAGGTCTCATTCTCTTCCAGTCCGCTACAGTAATAGTGGAGGGGCGTAACCAGTCAGGGAGACGTTTGCCCAGGACCCCCCTGGGGAGGTCCTCTTCCTTGCCAGCGTCCATGATCATTCTGCGGGATCCCAGGGCTCCGGTGCAAATGGCCTTGTGGATGAGTCGCACTGCGGCGTCATGTCTCTTGATATAGAGCCCCTTGAAAGTCCGGTGTGTGCAGCCCGCCAGGATGTGGCCCGCTCCGTCCTCACAGGTGTGGCAAATGGGGCATAGGGAGTTCGTGGGTGGGTGAGTGCTTGTAATATAAGGGAGTTTCCAGCGGAATGCAAGTTTACGGTTCCACAGTCTACCCCAGCGGGCTTTAAGGATGTGGAATTTAGTTTTATGTTGGATGAGGGTTGAGGTCCAAAATTTGTTACTTGCATGAGGAAGTTGGTGGGGAGTGTTATCAGCCCAGGTGGTTGCATAAATCCCTTTAAGAGGGTGTTGGCCAAGGTGGCAGCTAGTGGGCAGGTTAGAGGTGATACCTTGTGTAAGGTTAGGTGCTAGGATGCGTGGGGGAATATCTCCCATGGGTGTGCGAGGAGGTTGAACTGTGGGCCAGTAGACATTGTGGCGGGGGATTTCCCCAGTGTTGTCAGTAAAATTGGTGGAGGCAGGGTGCTCAGCTGCCTTGCGTGCCAGAATGTCTGCCCTGTCATTTCCAAGGATACCTGTGTGGGAACGGACTTTACAAAGAGTGGTGTGTGAGCCATGCAGGATGCGTTGAATGAGGTGTTTTTGAATTGATTGCAGAAGTTCAGTATGAATGGAACGGGTTGTTGTGGTAGGGTCATGAATCATTTTTTTAATAAGTTGAAGAGAGCAGAGGCTGTCTGTATGGAGTGTAAGGGATTTGTCGTAGTCAATGTTGAGAAGGGCTTGGTGGATGGCTACCAGTTCTGTCCTGTTGTTAGTTTTGGTGGCCCCTATTCCCCCAGGGTTGATGGTGTAGCTTTGTCCTGCAGCCGGGACATATACTGCAGCACCTATTTTACTAGGGTGCCCTGGTTTACCTTTTATTAGGCTACCATCTGTGTAGACCTGGAGGCCTGAGGAGGGGGTAGCTAGGTGAAGACAAGGGTGAGTAGTGGTAAGAAGAGAGGGAGGAGGGTGTTGGTGGAGTGGAGTTTGCCAAGGATTTTTGGCAAGAGATTTGAGGTTCCGGGGGTAAGTAATGACAATGTCAGAGAAGGTAAGAGTGGGAGGTGGAGTGATAGTAGAGGGCTCCCCTCGGTGAGTCCTTGTCTCATTCTGGCCTTCTTTTGTCAGGACGTGCGCCTACTTCATTGTAGGAGTGGCAACGTCATTCAAACTTAATCCTTCGGGTCGCTGGGTTGTGTCGGGAGACCCACCTCCTGGGGTGAAAGTCCTTTCACAACTTTTTTGAAAAGGACATTCCTGCCCCCTCCCTTCTAGTTCCCTCCCCACCCCACCCACCCATCCCATCGGTATGGGTAAGTTATCCTCCACTCAAGGTAGCTTCCATTTAAGTAAACCCTAAAATCACATATTACCTGAACCCTAAACCCTAAACCTTAAATCCTAATCCATCAAAACCAAAACCAATAAAAACCCTAATCTTCAGTGGGGGCTAACTTCCCCCACCCACCCCAGCACAAGGCACCGAAGGTGCTGCATCTTTTCTGGCACCCGCCTCCACACGGAGCACCAGTGCAATAGTCAACTACCCTAGCACCTGTCAACACATACTTCCACCTAGCTAGCCATGTATATCTATGCTCCTGTTTCATGGTGCAAAGCAGCTATCAGTATTCCTTCAACAGCGCACACTCTCACACACACACTCACACTCACTCACACTCACACTCACACTCACACTCACACTCATACTCACACTCACACTCACACTCGTGCAAGCAAGATCAGTTTATTAATAGGGCTATGTTCCTTGCAGCACTCGACATCTAACTCCATGCCCTTGGGTTGGCAAGGAAGAAGAACACTCAAGAATGGGCATGGGGGAACACTCACACTCACACACTCACACACTCACACAGAAACACACACACACACTCACACACACACTCAAACTGAAACACACGCACACGCACACTCACACTAAAACACTCACACACTGTAACACACACTCACACGCACACGCACACTCACACTCACACTGTAACACACTCACACACACACTGAAACACACACATAAATTGTGACATCTCTGTGGACGTTGTTCTGAACACTCCCCTGCACCTATCTACAAACACTACCTGGACACGTCTTTAAGCTGTCTAATCCACTTAGTGCATTCCCTGGTTTTCGTGGGTATCGCACGGGGGGACTTGGAATTGGAAGACGGTGAGCAGCCCAGAGTTGGATGAAAAACCATGTAACATTTAAAATTCAAATTCTACAGATACTTCGCCGAAATGAGCTCTACCACGTGTGATCCTTACCCCACCCGTGGGTACGGCCTGCATGGCGACCCACAGGAGGATGGCAGCTTGGCCTTTGCCATGCTTGAGGTTGATAAGGTTGTGGATTCTCTGTGCCCTGGAGCTGAGTATAACTTCTCGGTGAGCTGCGCACCCATGTATCATTCTGACTGGATGAGCTATACTTAGGGAACGGCAACTAATATTAGCGTTTGAAAAGTAATATTAAGTAATATTATTCGAGTGTCACAATCATATTAGTTTTTCAAATGAATTCAAAATTCTGGTGAGACGGCTCGTCAGTCTCATATTATCTAACATTCACTTATATTATTCATTCAGTAATAATAACTAACTTAGCCTTTCTGGGAATGCTCCTCGATGTTGTCTGCGTTAGAGGGTTAAGACTCGAGTCTTATCCCTCGTTACATCACCTCGGAGACGTTTGGGTTCGGGTATAGGTTTGGGTCTCTGCATCAGCATGACCGATGCCAGCGTCACGCTGTAGTATGAGACTGCTCCTGGAGTCTCATACTTAGTCGTCGTGTGGCGATGTGAGGGTCGATATCCGTCACACTTTACCTAGCCATACTGCTCTACCAAGGCACCTATTGGTCATCTGTAACGGATGACCGATAGGTGCCTTGGTAGAGTAGTATGGCTAGGGAACGACAATGTGATATCATGTCATCATATGATATCAAATGATGCCGGCAGTCTGACTAGGCTGAAGTTACAATTTAAATACAATATCATATGATGCAATTTGTATGATACCATATGATATCATACTCACCTTTAACCAACATCATATGATAGGCCGATCCCTAAGTATAGCTCATCCTACCACAGTCCTTGTGCTAGCGGTATGGTCCATGCATGGGTGGGATTTCTGTTCTGAGCACACTTCATGAATAAATAAAACACAGTAATATTATGCCTTATTACAAGGCGTGAGGTTGCAGGGGCCAGCCCGTTCGCTTGCACTGGGGCCAACCACACACTTCATGAATGCATGTACCTCCTCTCTCCATCATGAATGTCTGCTGTACAACTTCTTGTCAGCGTTAGCTGTCCTATGGTTCTACCTGTCTGTTGATCTCCTTACCCCGTAACCTAAGGGTTCCGGTACTGACGGCTTCCCTCTATTGAGGTCTACCGTTCTTTGTAAGCTTTGTCTCAGATCACTCTGTCTCCGATGTCTGTCTTCTCCCGCTTCTTGAACTCTGCCAGACCTCCCTTTCCATCACCCTGATGCGTGTTGCTTCATTCTACTCTTGCTTTAAAACTTGTTACGATTTGCTGTGGTTCAGTTCACCAGTGTTTGTTTTCTAATTTGCCTTTTCTGTTTTTAAGTGTGGGCAAGTCCCCTTAGCTTATTTGGGTAACTCTGGGCTGTCCAAATACATATGTACTCTTGCTTGTTGCTTACTCGCACCCCCTCCCCTGTGCAGGTCACCTTCCCCCTCAATGCCCAAATACATGCATACATGACTGCCACCAGTGGTGAGTTTGGCAACCCTTTTAGTCCCTCATGCCCCAACCAAGTGGTAACCGGCAGTGCAGACTTTGTTGAAATGCAGTATCTCGACAGCTACATTGTGGACTGCTCCGAAACCGGCGACGTCATAATCACTGTGACCTGGGCCAGGAACAAAACCGACTACTACCACCGGAGCAGCATCACCCTGCCCGTCAACGAGACCTGCAAGCTTGAGCCTTGTGAGTCGATATGTTCATCACTAGCACCTGCATGTGCTTTATTTACTAGTGTATTCGACCCCCGCATACTTACCATCCGGTTCCCTTACTCCCACCGTGGCACGTCCTAAGAGGTCATTGTGACAATTCTTGGATGTTCAAATGTCCATTTTGTTTATTTACTAGTGTATGTCAGCATGCAGGGTTTACTAATTGCCGCTGATTTCAATTGTATGGCTGGGAGCTTGCCGCGTGGTGGTTGCGGGTGTGGGTGTGGGTGTGGGTGGTGGTTGTGGGTGTGAGTGTGGGTGGTGGGTGGTGGTGTTTTGGGGCATTCTTTCTGATGCTGTGGGGTCGTGAGTTGAACGAATATTGTTTGCTGCAGAATATCATGGTATCTATCCCTGGGTGTGCACACGGCATATACACTTAAGCTAATATATGTATCATACCTACTTGCTCCCTCCCGACCTTGTTCCTTCTCTACTCTGCGCTTCTTTTTTACTTACTTTTATTTTACTTACTTTTCTTTTTTACTTCCTTTTCTGTTGTACTTACTTTTCTGTTTTACTGACTTTTTACTTACTTATTTTTTACTTGCTTGATTTTTCGACCAGGCACTCAACCCAGCACCCCCACTCCTGTTAGCTCTGAGGAGTTAATGGATTCTGAGGAGATAGAGGGTGAGAATACCACCGACGAGGAGAAGCATGAGAGTGAGGAGATGGAGGGTGAGGGTACCACTGAGGAGGGGGAGCTTGGCAGGAGGCGCTCTCTAACCTCACTCATTAGGCTGCACCAGAGGATTTTTCGTCAGAGAAGGGCTTCCAGGAAGCACTTGTAACCATGCTTACAGCCTGGCCTTCAAGATAGAAGTACCAGTGTGACATGATGCAAACGTGTGTAGCATACATTGATGCCAGTCATCATGATGACCATTTGACCAGTTGCATGCTTTGTACTAGTATATGCACACCGCCCATGCATGCAGGCATGCACACAGCAGTCATGTACGCATGCGTTATAACACGTTCAACTGACTGGGATGCTCCTTACATTGGCCTCCACCATATTTATGAAGTACAGCTGAACATGCATGTGCGTGTGACAGTACATACAACCATGCGTACATACAATGGCGTGCATGCTACATGAGCCATTGGGCAGGGATATGCATGAGACAGGTGGTATAAGAGGATCTATCAATAAGCTTGTGTTTGACCCGCTCATTGGTTTGACCCTATTAGTCTTTTCCGAATATTTGGAGACACCACTGTTTTGGAAACAGAGTTGATAATAAGATATAGCTGTACAGATGTTGATGGCAAATGAATATATGATGAACGGTATTTGATAAATTGGAGGACATGCTTAATGTTGATGAGTTGTTATAATGAAGATATCTGAAATATCCATCAATGTATTTAGAATAGTCATGTTTTTGTACTCTGATTTGAAGATAAATCATCTGCTTAGCACGAAATCCGGGCCCCCGTAATTACGATTTGTTGGGGTCTAGTTCACCAGCGCTTGTTTTTTATACAGCCCTTCCCAATATTGAGGTAGGGCAAGTCAAGTAGCCTATTTGGCCACGCCATAACCGGCTAGTCTGTAAAAATACACACATTGAATTGTTTATGTCACTGCAGAAGACGGCTAGCAGCCTTAAAGGCTGGAGCTCTGTAAGTCGTAACCAAGTTCAAGTATGCCCCCTCAACTGAGTCGGCGAGTCCCTACTCCGGAAGTACCATCATACTAGTGCAGGATTGGATTGGATTGTTTAATGTTTTTCAGCCAACTCTGGGCTGCTGACCGCTTCCCGATTCCAAGTCGCCCCTATACCGATAATTGAGCTAGTTTCCCAAGGAAGTTGTTGATTTAACATTTGGGTGCAAAACTGATAAGGTAGCAGAAAAGGCCACTACAAGACATGTATTTGATTGCTGCTGGAAGGACTTCCATACCGTATATATACTACACGTCTATATTGTATGGAAGGCCTTGTCTAAATATCTGTATGTATGAGCAGGGTGTATGGGTTGGTGCAGGGACTACATAGATATGTACACACGCTCCATGCACTAACCCATCCAGAAGGGGCGTGCCGGTAACTATGTCTACCCTCCTATTAATCATATCCACAACCCTCTGCTACAACCCGTACTGCGACCCGGAGTGCGACGACCTTGCGAAATCTCAGCCGCTCTCAGCTGTACCTCGCCCTCGTTCGGTACCTAACCCTCGGACAAACCGGTTAACCGTTAGCCCATATTTCATTTCAATATTCGATCTCATGCACACTCTCAGATCGACTCGACCCCTTGCGTTTTCAGCGCCGCTCCGATCACTTTGCCGCGGCCTTTTTGATTCCCAAGGCCTTCGATATCTATCGGGCACCCCAGATCATTCCAGCATGTAAGCGTCTCTGGATTCAGTGTCAAGCATGTCATGTGGACAGTACTTCACTCCCTCCCCTGCAAAGGAAAACCTGCTGAAAGAAACAAAAGGAATAGATGAGACATCACCTGGTTCATCCAGTGAATTCTGTGTTTCAAGCATGTCATGTGGGCAGTACGTCACTTAATCCCCTGCAGAGTAAAACCTTCTGAGGGAATCAAAGTAACCAAGGAGGCGTTGCCACGTGGTGCTTTCTAACATTATCAGCCAAGCATGAAAGTAGTCTCTTCCTTCTCCTATTCCTCATTGCCCGGGAATACTACAGAGTCACTATGGCCGAGAAGCCACCAGATGATAGACGCTAGGCGACTGTGTAATTACCAGTCGGGGTTTAACCTATAGACCTACAGGCATCACCTGGTTCCAGTTAGTGAATTGAGTGTTCAAAGCTTTTCATTAGCCAGCGAGTCACATCCTGCCCTGCCCTTTGTAGAAATCCTTCTGAAAGAAAGAAAGGAATAAACAAGGTATCATCTGACTCCACTTCCTTCCAACCCTCTTTATCCTTACTTTTTGGTGCCAACATGCTGCAGGCCAAAACGCAGCACAGTTGCCGCGGCCCCCAAGGATCCCGGCAGGTGCGATCAGATGATATCAGACACCTGTTCACGTACTTGATAGTGGATGCATGTAAACATAGATGATAGTAGATAGTACGCATGACCTGGATGCCTTTAGACATAGATGATACACATAGATGATAGTAAATAGTACGCATGATCTGGATGCCTTTACACATAGATTATAGTAGATAGTACACATGACCTGGAAACCTTTACATGTAGGTGATAGTAGATAGTACGCATGGACTGGATGCATGTACACAGATGATAGTAGATAGTATGCAGGACCTGGATGCCTTTACACATAGATGATAGATAATAGTAGATAATACGCATGGCATTGGATAATTATGGCTCCTTCAGCTCCAATCGTCGGACAAGATGCTTTCTTGACATACACATTTGACAGTACATGAGTAGGGACCGGCATATCATATGATGTTGACCTAAGGTGAGTATGATAGCGTATGATATTGTAGATAAATGATAACTTTAGCCTCGTCACACTGCCGGCATTGTATGATATCACATGATGACATGATATCATATGATATCATATTGCCGTTCCCTACATATGAGGTGTTCAAACCATGCAACCATGCAACTATGCCAGGCCCACACCACCCTAGCAGGGATATTCACCACGGGGATGCTTACCCACGAATATCTTTGCCCGCTCATTGACCTATTCGGATATGAACCCATGAGAGTATTCACCCCCCCCCTTGTCTCAAAATATTCACGTTATCTCAAAATATCCACCCCCCCTTGTATCTCCAAATATTCACATAATATCAAAATATTCACCCCTCCCTTGTATCTCAAAATGTTTGCATTAACTCAAAATATCCACCCCCCTTGTATCTCAATATATTCACATAATCTCAAAATATTCACCCCCCCTTATATCTCAAAATATTCACATAATCTCAAAATACTCATCCCCCCTTTTATCTCAAAATATTCACATTATCTCAAAATAATCTCCCCCCCTTTTATCTCAAAATATTCACACAATCTCAAAATACTCATCCCCCTTTTATCTCAAAATGTTCGCGTTCACTTATCGCCTTTTGCGAGCAGCCCAACACCGAGTGCAAAGAAGGGACGGAAGGCTGCCCCAAAGGATGCTGATGAAAACTCTGCCTTGGTAAAGTAAGTGACAACATATGTCATGCTTTACCTCCCCAACTTTCTGCCCTACTGATAGGGTGCATATACCGGTATTGAGGCCTGGGTCGTTCTGATTCAATGATCTCTTGTTGCTTGATTGCTTGATGTATATATATATATGTATATATATATATATATATATATATATATATATATATATATATATATATATATATATATATATATATATATATATATATATACTAGTACGGTAGCCCGTGTGGCCGGTGGCCACACCTACTCTCACGAAGCGCCCCCCCCCCCCCATCATAGTACAGTGCCCGTTTGGCCTTTGGCCACACCTATTTGGGGCTGGTTACATAATGGTTTCCACTTGAAGCCCCCCCCCATTCACTCACCACCACCACCAAACCATTATCCGCCCCCTCCCCCCTTCCCTCCTGTTGGCCACACCTGTTTTGGGCTGGGTTGCAAAACGGTTTTCTCTGCAGTGCATGCAACTCAAGACATTGATGGACGCAAATCCCTTGTGATGGTCTCCCTTGTGCACCCACAAGCACACAAACACCACCGCCCCCCCCCCCCCCCCCTAGTTATCTCCCCCCCCACACACACCCAACCATGTACCCCCGCCCACAAACATACTCCCTTACTCTTCCTGACATATCTCCTGACTCCATCCCTTCCCCCACCCCAGCCATCCCACCAGCCCCCACCCTCTCCCCAGTCTCATCCCTCCCCCCCCTCCTACACGCACCCACAAGCACACACACTCCATATCTGCCTCCCTCCACTTCAGCTGTGGGCTTTGCCATAGCTGAAAGGCAAACGGGACGATGAGCATCGACAACTTTTGCGCATCATCCGACTCCGCTAAAAGCATCGGACCTGCGTCCCTGCCTGATCGATAGTCGACCCCACTGAAAAATGTGATCGATAGTCGACCCCACTGAAAAAGCTGAACCTGCGCAATCGCAACTGTATATAACTAAAGCTTCTTCTTAGCGAGCATGTATTCAGTTCGGCCGAAGAACAATCCTGTTCACCGTAACTGCTCCCGAAGTCAACTCGATCTGAGACTTGGAAACATCGCTAGGTTCTAATTCAACTTTGCCGCGTGCTCGCTATTGAAATTGAAATTGAAATTGAAATTGTTACATCCGTGTAATACCGTTATTCACGCGTGCTCGCTATAGCACAATGCACAGCGACGATATGTTTCTCGATGCAGTGGGAAGAAGTTGCAGTCAAGTTGCTGATTTGAGATGTTCGGTCAAGTTAGGGCGAGAATGCTCAGCGAGATTTTTCATTCGGTCAACTTTGATGCGTACTTGCTATGGCACAATGCGGAGCGACATGTTTCTCAATGCAGTGGGAAGAATTTGCAGTCAAGTTTGTGACATGGGATGGATGCGATTCGGACATTTCTGACAGGTCGGCTGACTCACCAAGTCACCTCCCGTTGTGCGCAGCGACAGGTCTCTTGACGCAAGGGAATGGTCTTGCAGAGATGCAGGGGGAAAAGCTTGTAGGAAGACGAATTGTAGCGCTACCGAAATCAGGTGGATGAACTCAGGCGGGAAAAGGAGAAATCGGGCAGGATGCGCAACAGGTAGAATACGCAGGAGGCGAAGGTTGCTTAAGGCAGAATTCGCAGGAGGCCAATCAGGCAGAAGTTGAAGCAGGAGGGATTAAAAGCGTGAATTGGCTGGGCGGGAAGTCGGTTAAGTCGGTTACGCGATGACACCACCACGACCACCACGACCACGACCACGACCATGATTTCTTTATATATATATATATATAAAGAAATCCTAAAACGCCCTATATATATATGTCCTAAAACGCCCTTAGTTGAATGGCTATTGTGATTCAAGGTCCTACACGACCCCAACTGCTCGGAATTGAATTCTGAGTAGATCATATTGTCCACGACTGCGTCAGCTAGGCTCGCAGCTAATTTCTGTTCGCATTTGCATCTGGCCGCGAGCAGCCCAGCTCGGGAGGCCGGCTGGCAGTACACGAGATGTACAAAAATCTTGAATCGACTTCAACGAGATCGCGGTACTGCATCGCGCGAGCTACCGCGACTGAAGTTTCCGCCTCATGAAAGGCGTATCAAACCCCTACCACAAGGTCGGAGGCTGTGCTTCAGCCTTGGCCTCGGAAATTACTTGAGTAGCAGTACAACTCGAAAATCCACCACCCTTAGTCCCAATTCCACCTCCCAACTTGAGATTTCACCCCCCATTCCCAAATGCAAATCTAACTTCAGATGTGGACGATCGAGGAAAAGTTTTTTTTTTTTGAATATATGTGAAAAGTGTGATTTGAAATTTGAAATTTGAAAAACTTTTTTTTTGTTTTCAGTTATTCTACATGCTATCAAGCAAAAACTGAAACACAGAATGATGCAACTGAGTCTACACAGCTACGCAGATGAGTTAGGACACCCATGAAATGCAAATTATCAGTGATTTTTGGCTCTGTATACTGCCGTACCGCCTGTACGCTACATCCCACAACCTGCCATCACCATGACATGTAAAGGAAGGTGTGAGCTATAGCTACCAACTTTCTATTTTAATGGAATTTGTTTTCAGCGCAATAGACCTTGAATCATCTTTATGAAAAAGGTGATTCAACTTAGGGAAGCCCATAGTTAAGAAATCGGCATGTTTCACTTGACCTGGTTCCCACCAATTGAGCAAACTCAAATTTGAGTATTTATATATTGAACTGATGTGGTTGGGCAACTTTATGCCAAAAAATATTTGTCTTCGGACTGGAGGCCATAGGCTAAAACCATGTGATTCATGCTCACCAAGACTTAGGCACCTATGGAGATGTATATATTTAAATGGATATACATATATATGTATATAGAGAGATTAATGGATGGATGGATGGATGGATGGATGCAGGGATATTTGTTTCCGTAATATATTCCGATCGGAATACGAGACCCCGTTTTGGGCCCAAATTGCTGGAATAAGAAACCTAAAACAATTTATTTTTATTTTATTACTGAAATTGACTAAAATTACCAAAATCGACCCAAATCGGAATAAAGAGCCTGTTTTGGGAGGTGGAAAAAGGAGAAAAAAAGAATAAGGAAACATATTTCCTGGTTTTGATTTGAATCAAATATCCCTGGATGGATGGATGGATGGATGGATGCATTGACTGATTTATTGCCTGATATTCTGGCTTGCAGTGTTTCTTGATTCCACACACATAACTGACATACACCACTCCAACTGAATGCAGGGGGGCTAATGTCGAGGAGGTTCTCATTGAAAGCACAAAGAACGCGCCCCCCAAGAAGGCGCCTGCGAAGAAGGCTGTAACAAAGACTCCAGCCGCAAAGAAAGAGAAGGACCCTGCGACCATTAAGGCCACAGGTACGTGGTGACAGTGCATATTGAAAATAAAGGAGAATATAAGGTAGGAAAGGAAATACAATACAATGAAATAAAATAAAAGATAGGAAAGGAAAGGAAAAGAAGAAAGAGGCGTCCAAGATGACGACTGTGAAGAAGGCTGGAACGAAGACTTAAGATGCAAAGAAAGAGAAGGTCCCTGCGACCATTAAGACCACAGGTAGGTGGTGATAGTGCATGTTGAGAAGAGAGAGAAGGAAAATAAAATAAATAGAATAAAATAAAATATAAAAAAACGAAAAGAAGAAAGCATCGATCAAGTAGGCTGCAATAAAATTCTCAGCTGCAAAGAAAGAGAAGGACCCTGCGACCATTAAGGCCACATGTGGGTGATGATAGTGCTCGTTGAAAAGAAAGGAAAAGATAAGGTAGGAAATAAAATAAAATAAAGTAAAATACAAGATATACAAGGAAAGGAAAGGAAGAAAGAGTCGCCCAAGAAGGCGCCTGTGAAGAAGGCTGTAACAAGGACCCCAGCCGCAAAGAAAGAGACGGACCCTGCAACCATTAAGGCCACGGGTGGGTGGTGATAGTGCGTGTTGAAAATAAAGGAAAAGACAAGGTAGGAAAGGAAATAAAACAAAATTAAATGAAATAAAGGATAGGAAAGGAAAGGAAAGAAAGAAAGTGTCACCCAAGAAGACGACTGTGAAGAAGGCTTCAACAAAGACCTCAGATGCAAAGAAAGAGAAGGTCCCTGCAACAAAGACCTCAGATGTCAACCAACCAACCAACCAACCAACCAACCAAACAACCAACCAACCAACCAACCAAGAAATCCGCCCACTAACCCTGCTCACCAACCAACGAACCAACGAACCAAGCAAGCAAGCAAGCAAGAAAGCCACCCACCCACCAACCCTGCCAACCAACCAACCATATTCAGGTCCTATATACGAAGCGAGCATGCGCCCCGCTGCTAATGAGGCTCCCGCTTTCCGCGTTGCCTCCTGGAATGTTGCGGGGCTCAGGGCCTTGCTCAAGAAGGTGAGCCCTAGCTTGTACCTTGTACCTTGTACCTTGCAGCTTATGACGTGTACCTTGTACCTTGTACCTTGTAACATGTACTTTGTATCTGGAAACTTGTACCAAGAAGGTGAGCCCTAGCTTGTACCTTGTACCTTGTACCCTGTACCTTGTACCTCGTAGCTTATGACGTGTACCTTGTAGCATGTAGCTTATGACGTGTACCTTGTACCTTGTACTTTGTACCTTGTAACGTGAGCTTTGAACCTTTTACCTCATAACATGTACCTTCTACCTTGTACTTTGTACCTTGTAATGGAGCTTTGAACCTTGTACCTTATAACGTGTACCTTGTACCTTCTACTTTCTACCTTGTAATGTGTACTTTGTACCTTGTAACTTGTAACTTTTACCAAAAAGATGAGCCCCAGCTGCAGTCTTCGCTGTTGCTTTGTTGCTTGTAGCTTGTGGCGTGATCCTCCTACCTGGATTGTTGCGGGTCTCAGTGCCTTGCTCTAGAAGGTGAGCCCTAGCTTGTACCTTGTACCTCATACCTTGTACCTTGTACAATGTTCCGTGTACCTTGTACCATGTAACTTGTAATTTGTACTTTGTACCTTGTAACATGCACTTTGTACCTTGTAACTTGTACCAGGGAGGTTAGCCTTAGCTTGTACTTTGTACTTTGTACCTTGTAACTTGTACTTTGTACTCTGTACCTTGTACCTTTTACTTTGTACCTTGTACCAAGAAGGTGAGCCCTAGCTGCAGTCCTGAGTGGTACCTTGTTGCTTTATATTGCAGATAATGCCTTGTTGCTTGTAGCTTGTGGCTCGTACCTGGACGTTGCGGGTCTCAGTGCCTTGCTCACGAAGGTGAGCCCTAGCTGCAGTGTCCACTGGTACTTTGTGGCTGTATTTTTTAGATGGGGCCTTGTTGCTTGCAGCTTGTGGCTCATATCTTGTACCTCCACTGTTGCGGGTCTCAGGGCCAGGCTCAATAAGGTGAGCCCTAGCTGCAGCCTTCACTGGTACTTCGTTGCTTCATCTTGTACATGATGCTTTGTTGCTTGTAGCTTGTGGCTCGTAGCTTGTACCTGGACTGTTGCAGGTTGCTTTAGACTGTAAGGCTTTTTCTTTTTATCTCTTCCTGTCACAGTTGGGCAAGTCCCTTTAGCCTATTTGGCCTACCCCTGAAATGTAACATACATACAAGGCTTAATATTTTTCATTTTGTGCTCCCTCGTCTGCTTCCTAGGATGCACAATACCTCCCAAGCTAGTGGAGCCCTGAACTGTAACATACATACCAGGCTTAATATTGTTCTCCCGCATCTGCTTCACAGGATGCGCAGTGCCTTCCCAGGCTAGTAGTGGATCCCTGAACTGTAACATACATACAAGGCTTAATATGTTTCTCCCTTGTCTGCTTCACAGAATGCGCAATGCCTTCCCAAGCTAGTAGAGCGCTGAACTGTAACATAAATACAAGGCCTAACATTGTTCTCCCTTGTCTGCTTCACAGGATGCGAAATGCCTTCTCAAGCTAGTAAAGCGCTGAACTGTAACATACACACAAGGCTTAATATTGTTCTCCCTTGTCTGCTTCACAGGATGCGCAGTGCCTTCCCAGGCTAGTAGTGGAGCCCTGAACTGTAACAAACATACAAGGCCTAATATTGTTTTCCCTCGTCTGCTGAATAAATAAATAGTTCGCCTTCTTACGAGGCTTGAGGTTGAGGGGGACAGACAGTTTTCTTTCACTGAGGCCAACCACCCTTGTCTGCTACACAGGATGCGCAATGTCTTCCCAAGCTAGTAGAGCGTGAGAATCTGGATGTCCTCTGCCTTCAGGAGACCAAACTAAACGACAAAGTGGTGAGTGGTGTGGGGTGGGTTGGGGTGTGGGGTGGTGTTGAGGTGTGGGGTTGAGGTAAAGTGTGGTGTGGTGAGTGGTGTGGTGTGGGTTGGTGTTGAGGTGTGGTGTTGAGGTGAACTAAACGACAAAGTGGTGAGTGGTGTGGGGTGGGTTGGAGTGGTGTGGGTTGGGTTAGGTTGGGTTGGGGTGGGGTGGGGTGGGTTGAGGTGGGCTGAGGTGGGTTGAGGAAGGGTGGGGTGGGGTGGGGTGTAATGTTGATGTGTGGTGTGGTGCTTAGGTGTGGTGTGGTGCTTAGGTGTGGTGTGGTGTGGCGTGGCATTGTGCGGTGTGGTGTGGTGTTAAGGTGTGGGGAATTGTAGGTGTGGATGTGTGTGCGTGTGAGGGTATGTTGGGAGTTGGGGCGGGGTTGGGGGCGGGGCAGGGTGGGGCTGAGCAAGGTAGGGTATAGCAGGAGTTGGGGGGCAGGTTAAAGCAGTGTAGGGCGGGGTGGGTAGATGGGGGTGGTGTGTTTGTGTGTGTGCGTGTTCGTGTTTGTGTGTTTGTGTGTTTGTGTGTTTGTGTGGTGTGTGTGTGTGTTGTGTGTGCGTGTTTGTGTGTGTTGTGTGTTGTGTGTTTGCGTTGTGTGTGTTTGTGTGTTGTTTGTGTTTGTGTGTGTGTATGTGTGTGTGTGTGTGTTTGTGGGTGTTGTTTATGTGTGTGTGGGGTGTGTGTGTGTGTGTGAGTGTAGGGGGTGGGGGGGGGGGTACCTGCGTTTCCCTAGCCGTCTGCTTGTTGCCGCCTCTGTCTGCCTGCTTCTGCTCTGCGGGCCTCCCTCTCTTGTCCGCCTCCCGCCCTGTGCCCTCTGGCCTCTGCCTCCCTCTCTTTCGCCATCAACCGCCTCACCCGTGTTCGGCATTGAAGTTTGCAGAAGGCTGAGAAGCAAATAGCCTTCCAGGAGGTCCATCACTTGGCATCTTGCTTCTGCTATGCTACCTAAATATCTCGTCATACATTCCCAGTGAGCCTTCTGTCCTCTGACTAATATCTTAGAACGCATTCACTGTGACCCCACCCGTGTTCTGACTTGACTGTGGAGGAGGTGGAGGCGGTCAGGTTGGCCTTTACCAGTGAGGGTCCCTCACTTAGAACCTTGCTAATGCTATGCACTGAAAATCTTCATACCCTCGAAACAATTGTGCCCCTCACCTGCTTCGACATGGCAGTGAAGGAGGTGGAGGTACAGGTTGGCGCCTCCCAAGGGAGGTCCTCACTTGGAACCTTTGCTTATGCTATGAATACTAAATATCTATGCATACCATTTCAGTGAGCCTTCTGCGTACATATCTTCAGATCATTCACCTGTGCCCTCGGGCCTC
>JACBWV010000300.1:169901-208031 GCA_013435795.1 Chlamydomonas sp. ICE-L
ACAAGACAAAAGCGGGGACGCGCAACCAGGAAAAGAGGGAGAATAGAAAAAGACAACTTAAGTTAAAGCGACGAAAACCTCTAACTAAAAGGACTTGGTCTGGGTCAGTAAAACAACAGAAAGCGAAGAACGTTGAACCAGAACCAGTAGAAACAGCTACCAGAAAAACAGTTATGACCAGACAGAAGAAACAGTATCAAGATCTAAATCTTGATATAGATCTTAGCTCAGGCGGGGGACCTGATCAGTGGTCCAGATCTAGACCCTAGATCTGGAACGTGGTTCGCTCGCGCTGTGAGCGTTGTCAAAATCTGGGACCGGATCATGATCTGGGTCAGGGTCTTTTTTTTTTTTTTTTTACAAAGGGGGGAAACCAGGAAAAGGCGCAAGAAAAAACCAGCCTTTGTGACCAAGGAGAAAGACCAAAGGAAAAAAAAACCAAGAAAGAAGAGAAAGGCGAGCGATCAGGGTTATATATTAGGGGGGGCGGTCTGGAACAGGTAGGAGGGGTCTAGGTCAGGGTCCAGCATATGGGATTGGGCTGGATCTGGAGGGAAAAGGGTATAAAACAGGGCAAGAGTAGGGCTTGGGCTGGCTCGCGCGCTATGGGTTCAGGGTTTTCTAGAGTGCGATTCTAAGTATTTGGCGTTCCCGTGGCCCTAAGAGACTTGTAGGAAATGTAGTAGAACAAGTTAAGTTCAGTACAATAGTAAAGTAGTAGTTAGTGGTAGTGTAGAGTACGTCGGATTTCTGCCACCGAGTGGTTCTCTTTTCTTTTTTTTTCAGCAAAGGAGGGGGAAGGGAACACAGCAAAAAGGCGGCAACTGATAAATAAAACCACCGTTGTGCCCAAGGAGAGGGAAACAAGGATCTCCAAGAAAGAGAAAAAGAAAGACCAGAACAGCCAAGGGGAGGGACAGCTAAAGAGGGACGGACACCACGGACACACCCTGGGGCGACTTAAGGAAAAATGGGGAGGACGGTGCAGAAGACAAACAAACCAGAGAGGCAAGGAAGAAGCCAAAAAGGAGGATAAGAGAAGGGGCTAGGCTACTTAGAAAAAAAAGGACCATGAAGGGGGGGGGCCAAAAACATTGGCAGAACCTCAACAGTCACCGTATCAGAAAGACTGAAGAGGAGATGCAACTAAGGGGAATAAGTTTGAGCTAATAAGGAAAACTATCAGTTATGTATCCTTGATTCCACCTCTAACGACACTGGCAGGGGGCTTGGTATGATTTATGATCTGGAGTGGGTGTCAAAAGGGTGCGTCGGGGTAGTGGGGTGAAGATGTTCGTTATGGTGTGGTTTTTTTTTTTTTTTTTTTTTTTAGTTGTGAAAGGATTTTTCACCCTAGGGGTGGGTTCTCGCCGACACAAAACAGCGACAAGAGGATTCAGTCTGATGGTGGGTGCCACTCTACAATAAGGGCTTGGTATCTCCCACCATATCCTCAAAGCCATAGGTGCGCCTACGTTTGCTATTGTAGGAGCGGCACCACCATTAGAACTGAATCCTCCGTGTTCGATGGTTTAGTGTTGGCGGCCGACGCACCTCCTGGGATGAAATCCTTTCAAACTAAAAAAAACAACAAAAATGGTTAAGGTAAACAAGGCAAGGTCAGTTTGCCTTTTTTATTTTTTTTCAAAGGGGGGAAACCAGAGAAAAGGCGCACCTTGGGTGAGGGGACTCTGAGGAAATGGTCCAGTCGAAGGACCTGCAATATAGCCGCCCAAAGGTGTGGAATACGTCATATGGGACACAACCGTAGTTTTTTTTTTTTTTTTTTTTTTTTTTTTTTTTTTTTACATAGGGAGGAACGGAAAGGGAACATTATGAATAAAACTAGCCTATTTTTTTTTTTTTTTTTTATAGAGGAGGAACCAGGAAGGGAACATCTGATAAAACCTGAGCCCTATGTGACCGAGAAAGAAAAACCAAAAGAAGAAGACTAGAGGGACATGGACCAAAAGTCCGCTAAATTAAGACAAAAGCTCCGAAGACAAAAAGACGAAAAGGACCTGAGGGGACAAAAGACCGAGGACACAAACTAATTATGAGGAGGACAACGGGACCAATGGGCCTTCCGAGCACACCACCACCTCCAAGCAACACTGTTTCTCCCGAACAATTTTAAAAACACCACTGTAACCCTCAAGAGCAAAACAGAAAAAAGAAGGAAAGGCAGCACCCGAAGGTCTTGCCTGATCTAGATTTAAAACACTGCAGGGGCCGGCATCAGTCCTTGAACAGCAGTGCTTCAGGGGCTCACTCCTTTTAGGCAAACCGCACCATAATCTCAGGCCAGTCCTAGTGAACATGTCGCTAGGTCCCCATGCAGATCAGCAAGCTCTGCAAGACGAAGACGAGCGGCCATGCAACAAAAAAACTCAGGACAGGGCCCCAAGCAAACATAACAAGGGAACTAAAAAAAAAATCGAAAGAAAGAAGCAAATAAACTCCTTAGAAAAAGTTTCCCTGGACGGTGAAGGTTGGGTTGAAAGGAGGGTAGAAACCCCCAAAGATCTTCTACTGACAGCAGGAAGGAAAAACCTTTAAAGGCCGCCACTATAAAGCAGCTAGCAAATGTGACCCGAAGAGGAGGGGAAAAAGATAAGGAAAAACCAAAGAAGAAGGAAAAAAAGAAAAACCAAAGAAGAAGACTAGGAAACGACGGACATGGACCAAAAAGCCGCTAAGACAAAGATCCAAGACCAAAAGAAGAAAAGACTAAGGAAAAAAAAAAAAAAAAAAAGAAGCGAGGGACACAAACTTAATTATTAGTGGAGGACAAAGGCCCAAAGAGGGCCTTCCGAGCACTCACCCCAAAACCCCTCCAAGGGCAACACTGTTCCTCCCCCAACCAATAAAACACCACCTGTAACCTCCAAGAGCAACACAGAAAAAGAAGGACAGCATGCACCGAAGGTATGCTGATCGTAGAGGGAGGAGGGGGTTTTTTGTCCCGGGCCAAAGGGTTGATGTTGTCACAAGGAGGGGAAGGAAGGGGCCAACGAGGGATGGAGGGGATGGAGGAAGGCGGGAAGGTGCGCCTTGTCCATGGTGACCGGGGTCTCCAATGGAAAGGAGACAGTCAAGACAGGGGCAGAGAGCAGGGCAAATCCAGAAAGCGTAGAGACATCGGTAGTCAGCAGTGTGCGCTGAAGCAGGTCAGGGCCATGAGCAGACTATGGAGGGAGGTAGTCGTTGGGTGACCCGTTGGAAGAGTCCTCGACAGAGCAAGGAGCGCATTGCAAGCCCCCCGGGGGTGCCATTTTTTTTTTGTTGTTTTTTTTACATAGGGAGGAAACCAGGAAAGGAACATTTGTAAAACATAAGCCCTCTGTGACGAGAAAGAAAACGGAAAAACCAAAGAAGAACGAGAAGAAGAAGAAGATCGATGCACAGACCAAAAGTCCCTAAGAACCAAAAGCATCCGGAAGACCAAAAGACGAAAGACTAGGGGGACAAAGATTGGCCGACCGAGGACAACAAACTAATTAAGGAGGACAAAGGACAAAGGGCTCTTCCTAGGAAGCACCAGCACCACCCCCCACGTCCAAGCAACACGGTTTCTCCCAACCCAATTTAGAAACACCCACTGGTAACTCCAAGAGACAACACAGGAGAAAAGAAGGAAGGAAGGCAGGCACCCGAAGTATTGCTGATCTAAGATTAAAACATTGCCAGGGCATCACTCCTGTAAAGGCCAGTGATCGGGGCAATATTTCCATTAGAAGACCAGCACAGGACTATAGTAGCTATTTATTTACATGCGCACGGTCACCCATGTAGATCCCGCTAGGGTCCTCCGTTGCCCTCAGTCGCTTTTGGTGTCCGTCCTACTGGTCACTTAGTCGTTCTTATCTTTTTCTTCGTCTTTCTCCTGTCACAAATGGCTCTAGTTTGATCCACGTTGCGCCTGTTTCCTGGTCCCCCTTTGATAAAAAAGGAAAACAAACTCAATCGAACTGCTTGGAGCAAAATGGATACGATCTCTCTCCCCGCCCCTTCCCCTCGACCTCGCAGACCCATCGCTCAAAATGTCGTTTCCCATCTCACTGTGATCAGCAGCTGTGCTGGTGCTGCCGCCAACTCAAGGGAAACCAGACTCCTCCTGTCCATCCCTGTTCCCCTTCCTATTCACCCTCCCCTCCATCTAATCTGCTGCCCCCCTCTTCCTCCAGCACCCTAGGGCCACCCGACGTCCCCTCCCTTTTATCCCCTTGCTACTCTCTCGGGCCATCAACCTCCCCACTTTTTGACTGATGAGGCCAATCCCTTTTTCTCCCCCTTTTGTCCCGCCCCCGCCTCCAGCCACCAGCAATATGGATTCTCTATTGAGCCACCCAGTTGAATGATCCGGGCTTGTGCCTGGCCCCATTTGTCCACAACCCAATGGTTAACCAATATATCATGCATTGCATTGAAGGAATTCGGTCTTGTTCATTTTGAATTGGAATTCGGTCGTTCATTGAATTGAATTGAATTGTTGTTGTTCTGTCATTTGAATTGAATTATTGGATTGAAATTGTTGTTATGTCATTGAATTGAATGGATTTTGAATTGAATTCGGTCTGTTCATTCGGTTCATTGAATGAATCCGGTCTGATGTTCATTGAATTGAATTCGGTCTGTTCATTGAATTGAATTGAATTCGGTCTGTTCATTGATAGAATTGAATCGTTCCTCCAATCCAAGCTCCCAAATGTAGGGGCTGAGCTTAGGGGAAAGATTCTGCAACTGTTACTTTATGCTGATGACCTAGCTATAATGGCAGAATCCCCGGCCGATATGCAAGCGATTGCTTGACTGCCTGAGAGATTTCTGCGAGGCTACTAAGATGGCTGTGAATATAAAGAAAACTGAGATTGTCGTTTTCAACAAACAATTCTGTGATGAGGCCCGCATGGATCCTGATTACAAATTTGTCTATGATGGAGCACAACTTTCTACAAAGTTATCTTTTATCTACTTGAGATCCCTCTTTGTGGATGGTGACTCAAGCAATCGTGCAAAAGCTGCTTTTTCTGGGATGCTCACTAAGGCCCAAAAGGCACACCACATAATTCGTAGGCGATGCCATACTATGGAGATATAAAATATTGATATTCTCACCCACCTGTCTGATTCTCTTGTACAACCTATCCTGAATTTTGGCTGTGAGGTGTGGGCTCCTTCTATTCTGAACAACACACTTATCTCAAATGACCATGCTTGTGAGAAATGGCATAGAGGTATACTTAAACAAATGTTGGGTGTTTGCCAATCTACTACATCTAATATTATCATGGAAGAGCTGGGTAGACCCCCGTTGTGTTTTGCTTGGCTTAAACAAGCTTTGCGCTTCTGGAACAAGACCATACATAAAGAACCTGAGGATCTCATTAGAATGGCTCTTGAGGAATCTTTTGACTCCAACACTGGCTGGGTTTATGACTTGCGTTGTGCTCTCCACAAGCTAGGATCCAGTAAAAACATCAACATTTTGGAGGCTGTCGATGTCGGAGGTATTATGTCTGAAGTTTTTGAGTCATGGAGGTTAAGTACCCAAGTGACACCAATGCAGTTAGAGACATCCCTGATGAGAGAAGGGTTGGCTTTAAACGCCTCCGATACCAAAAATGGTTCGCAGCCAACAGCCAATGATGAGAATGGCTTGATTCCCTTTACATCCGCCTTACATAAGCAGGATCAGATTCGTTCTATAGCACAGTTTAGAATGGGTTCCCATTGGCTGAACACAGAAAGAATGAGGGTGGTGGATAGAGCACACATCCCTCGCTCAATGAGACACTGCCAAATGTGTGGGTTCCAAAAACCTGAGGATGAAATGCATATGTTTGAGTGCCCTTTTTATAATGATATTCGCCTCCGCTACCAGAATCTGTTTACAGATATTTATAGGCATGTCCATGAGGATACCGACTTAACCGTATGGAATGTGGAATTCTGCCGATTCCACATTCAGAACCTTTATGAATGGAAATGGCACTAAGTCTTTTTGGAGCAACCTAGCCGACTATCTTTCTACTTGTAGAAGAGCAAGACAGGAAGCCCTGGACTGCTTAGTGGCACCGTAATTTATTATCCCTTTTTTTCTTCTTGTGACTGCTCATTTGTTAGCTTCTTACCTCCGCCACTGTAAGTGGTTGAGATCTGGGTCCTGCTCTAAGGGGTTTAATACCTACGCCACCAAAACGGTGGTTGGGAGTTTGGTTTGTTTGTCCTCGACACACCCCTGATGTAATGAGGTTTTTTGCTTTGTGGGTGCTTTTTCTTTTTGTTTAAAGCACAGAGTCTCATACACCCTCGCGGTGTCAAGTAGACTTTAACATGTAATGTAATGTATGAATGCACATGATTTTTAGTTCTTGGGGAAAGCTTACAAACTACTGGTTGTACCCTACCCATTAGATACCAAATATTTCATGTGCATCAACTATTATCCCCCAGGACAGAGGGAATCCCTTTTTTACTTTTGATTATATGATACTCAGGCCTCTCACAAATTGCTCGCTCTTTTGACAACTGTACTGAAACCCTAAACGCAAGATTCCCCTTAAGCCCCCAGTTTTTTCACCTTGTGGTTTTCAACTTGGAGTGGAGTTAAAAACATTATCCAGTGGGTCTCTCCGACATTTTTCATTTTTTCTCCTGATTAAATCCCAGTAACTACTACTTCAAGAGTACCTGGTATTAGGGAGGACGTTATGCAATGGCATATAGCCATTGTGTAAGGTGGCGCACAGGACGTGCGTAGGTCACGTGACCAGGTCAGGTGACTACCTGCCTGGTCACGGACTGCGTGGGCCAGCTAGTAGTGCTAGGTAGTTGTACCTGCTATACTTGAACTGGAGCAAACCCTGACCTAGATAGCCGTATGTTATAGACTGGCCATCGTCCTTTGTAATCTATCCACATCCTAAATCTCAGTACAACAAGGCGCCATCATCAAGGTGTTGAAGATCCGTCTGGGTGCGCATCCAGTCCCTGGCTATGGATTGGTGAAGGTGACCAAGGGCCAAGCAGATAGCCTTGTCGTGAAGGGGTTCAGAATGGTCCAGCCTATCTTACAGATCCGGGTCGAAATCCTAGCCCTCCCCCAACCCCCCTCACCTCTGGTCTAAAACTATGAGGAGGGTACTACATTTTTGAAAACACTGGTTTAAAATACTGTGCAAAACGCATAATGGATCTCAAAACGTGCGCGCAAAATTGCGCTGCCGCATGCTTTGTTGTACCCTGGCTATGAGATTGCATAATGTACGCATGCATGTGGTGTAGTAGCACCTGAACTTGCACGGGCAGACTCTATAGATCTGGTATCTACTGATAATGTCAAATCACCTAAACGTAAAAAGCCATGCACTTCCAGACGCCAGGCCTCCACTTCTCACAAACAAAAAAAACAAAAAAACTCACTCACCAAAACAACTCCTCACTGACTCAGAGACAACCCTACCCACTCCTAGCAGACCTGTCATTCCTGATGGCCGCAGGATGCGACAGAGTTGGATTTTTGGAGCAGGCTCACCCACCAAGAAACCTGCACTGCCCAGACCTACCAAACCCCTCCCCCCCACCGAATGAACCAAGACAGAACATACCACCTTACAACCTGTCCATCAGCAACAACTATACTTCACACTACTAACACCACCACTGTCAACTGTCGAGGCACAGGATCCTCCTGGAAAACGATCACATTAGGACTAACACAAATGACATTATCATTATAACTGAAACCAAACTCATCTCTAACAGAAAGGGTATCATGCGAATGCACTTGGGGAAGCTGAAAAATCGCTAAATGTGTACGAGCGGAATGCACGCGGAACGCACACGGGGTCCACTATTAGTCATAGTCATATGATCATGAGAGACATGCCTGACTACCAGGGTAATTCAAAGCGCGCGCTTTTTGCGCTTTTGAGCGCTGACGTTTGACCCCCTCTGCGCTTTAAGCGCAGTTTTTTGCAACCCCTTGTGGGCGCTGCAAGCAATTTTTGCGCTTTTTGCACTACAAAGCGCAGTTTTTTTGCTTTCAAGTGCGCTAAAGCGCTGGCCAATTTGGCCATTTGAAGTACCCTGCTGACTACCACTTCCACCTCAATAGCAAAACTATCCAGCAAGCTACCAATGACAACAACACCATCACCCACTCAGCTGGGGTCATCACCCTCATTAGGAAAACTATCACCACTCACCCACAAAAAGATGAGGTCCCCACAGAAATAGCTGGCCACCTCACACACCAGACCATCAACAATACCACTCATGTTCTAGGTATCTACTTGCAATGTAACGACTCCACCAAAAGAGCAAAAATTTACTCCCATATTCACACCATTATTACCAGCAATCCCCTACACCAATATAAACTAGCAGGCGATTGGAATGCTGCTTTCTACCTCACAGATAGAAGTAATACAACCAACCACCCTGAGGATCTCACCCCCACGCAACACCTCAGCCAATACTTAACTAAACTTCAGCCCCCTCCACGCCCACACACATACTACACTTACACGGATAACACACCTTATAGAAGTAGGATAGATGACATCATCCTCATCAACCCTCCACCAGAGACTACAGTTTTTTTTTTTTTTTTTTTTTTACAAAGGGGGGAACCAGCAAAAGGCGCAACTGATAAAACCTAGCCCTTTGTGACCAAGGAGAAAAGACCAAAGAAAAAGACAAGAACAGCTAAGGGACAGCTAAGGGACGGACACCACCTGGGCGACTTAAGGGACAAAAGAGGACAGGAACAGAAGACAAACAAACCAGAGAGGCAAGGAAGAAGCCAAAAACAGGAAGCCCAAGAGAAGGGGCTAGGAATACTAAGAAAAAAGACCTATGAAGGGGGGGGCCAAAACATTGCAACCTCTAACAGTCACCGGATCAGAAGACTGAAAGAGGAGATGCAAACTAAGGAGGACTAAAAGGAAAACTATGCGAGAAACTAAGAGAAAAAAGGGGGGGAGAGGGGGGGGGGGGGGGGGGGGGGGACTAAGGAGGCAACTGAGGGGGAAACTAAGGAGGCAACTAAGGGTGGAAACTGAACAAGGGGAAGCAAACTAAGGGAGAAACTGCAAAAACAAGCCAAAAGCAGGGAGGCAACCAGAAAAGAAGAAAGACAACTGGAAGCAAAGCGAAAACCTAAAAGACTGGACTGGGCATGTACAACAAGAATGAAGACAGAGATCTGATCTAGCCCCAGGTCTGGAACGTTGTCGTGTGCTTTGTCCAGTTCTGGAACCTGATCCTGATCTGGGGCAGGGTCTTGATCTTGGGCTTGGGCTGGATCTAGGTCAGGGTCAAGATCGGGGCCTAGAGCTGGGGCTTGGGCTGGACCTAGGTCAGGGTCTAGATCAGGGTCTAGATCAGGGTCTAGATCAGGGTCTAGATTAGGGTCTAGATCAGGGTCTAGATCAGGGTGTAGATCAGGGTCTAGATCAGGATCTAGATCAGGGTCTAGATCGGGAAAGTGTTTTAAGTCATTCACCAAATGTGAGACACACTAGACCACATGGCCCTCGAACACAACATCTCCTCGACCCTCTTTCCTCCCTCCCACACTGACACCACCTCTCCCAAACCTACTCCTCATCTGAAACTTCCTCTTAAGCAACAGGATATGGCTAAGTCCAAAGAAGCCATCTCAAATCAATTCCTCCACCAATTCCAACGCAGTCACACTAACATTGAACTTGCCTGGACTGCTGCACAAACCCTCCTAGGGGAGGACAAAACAGCTGCCCACATCCAAGCTATTAGACAAGAACTAAAGTATACCATTCCAGAAGACCTTAATAGTATGACTGAACACCTCATGACAACCTTGCAACAGACCCTAAATATTATGACTGACACCTGCCCTACCAAACCTACCACTCCAGGTAACTTCCTTCCGAGGCAAACTGCAAAGTTATACAGAAAGCTCAATTGCCACATCAAACACATTAAATCACTCCGAACGGCTTCCAATTATTTGAACCAACAGGACTACGACGACCTACATAACCAACCCTACACAACAACTACATATTCCCCCTCACACTAAAACAAAGATCCAACACCACTTAAACCTGACCCTATCTGATTACCGCCTGTCACTAACTAACTGAGAAGATTTGCTTCCACTTGTCTTTCTTCTTTTCTGGTTGCCTCCCTGCTTTTGGCTTGTTTCCGCAGTTTCTCCCTTAGTTTGCTTCCCCTAGTTCAGTTTCCACCCTTAGTTGCCTCCTTAGTTTCCCCCTCAGTTTCCCCCTTAGTTCCCCTCCCCCCCTCCCCCCCTTTTTTCTCTTAGTTTCTCGCATAGTTTTCCTTTTAGTCCTCCTTACTTTGCATCTCCTCTTTCAGTCTTCTGATCCGGTGACTGTTAGAGGTTGCAATGTTTTGGCCCCCCCCTTCATAGGTCTTTTTTCTTAGTATTCCTAGCCCCTTCTCTTGGGCTTCCTGTTTTTGGCTTCTTCCTTGCCTCTCTGGTTTGTTTGTCCTCTGTTCCTGTCCTCCTTTGTCCCTTACGTCGCTCTGGTGGTGTCCGTCCCTTAGCTGTCCCTTAGCCGTTCTTGTCTTTTTCTTAGGTCTTTTCTCCTTGGTCACAAAGGGCTAGGTTTTATCAGTTGCGCCTTTTCCTGGTTCCCCCCTTTGTAAAAAAAAAAAAAAAAAAAAAAAGCTACCCACATTCTTCTCAACAGCATGCCCGGCTGTCCTATTTATTTCCATCACAAGAGGCACCATCCAGGAAGACACTCTCTCCCCCTTAATTTTCATCATTCTTCTAGAACCCCTCCACAGATGGCTCCGCTCTGGAGGGCGAGGCTACCGAGCAGCATCCTTACCTGCTGCAGCAGCTAATGAGCACCACACCAGAAGCCTGGGCTATGCGGACGACACTGCCGTCCTCACTGGTACTGCAAAGGACCTCCGAATCCAGTGTGGTAAAGTCCAAAAGTTTAGTGTCTGGTCTAGCATCCCACTCAATGCCAATAAATGTGTGGTCAGTGGCATTCTTCACAAATCACACCCCTCCCACCCCACCCACAACAACACTCTTAAACAACGCCTAGACAAAATACCTTTGGGGGACTCCTATGCAACATACCAACCCCCTGACGTGGCCTACAAATACTTGGGAATCCACATCTCTCTCACCCTAACTGTAAAACCCAACTGCAAGCTACTTGAGCAACCATTCATGCCAAAAGACTAAGTATACGAGCCAAAACCAAACCCAGAGCAACCCCAGATCAATGTATCCGCATCATAACACAATGTGTACGTGCAGCTATCAAATATCCCATGATAGTAGCCCCCTTCTCACTCACTAACATCCATGTCATTGATAGAGCAGTCCTCAAAACAGTCAAATTCTGCTGCACACTCCCCAGATCCTTCCCCACCAGACACAAATTCTGCTGCACACTCCCCAGATCCTTCCCCACCAGTATGTGCTGGTTTGCTAAAGGAGTGATGCCCTGATGCACTGGCCTGTTACAGGAGTGATGCCCTGCAGTGTTTTAATCTTAGATCAGCAAGACCTTCGGGTGCATGCCTTTCCTTCTTTTTCTGTGTTGCTCTTGGAGGTTACAGTGGTGTTTTATTGGTTGGGGAGAAACAGTGTTGCTTGGAGGTGGGGGTGGTGTTCGGAAGGCCCTTTGTCCTTTGTCCTCCTAGTAATTAGTTTGTGTCCCTCGGTCTTTTGTCCCCTAGTCTTTTCGTCTTTTGTCTTCGGATCTTTTGTCTTAGCGGACTTTTGGTCCATGTCCTCTAATCTTCTTCTTTGGTTTTTCTTTCTCGGTCACATAGGGCTAGGTTTTATCAGATGTTCCCTTTCCTGGTTCCTCCCTATGTAAAAAAAAAAAAAAAAAAACACTATGGAAACAGGTTTGGGCGTTAAACGACATAAAACGACGTTATTTTATTTTATTTTTTTTTACAAAGGGGGGAACCAGGAAAAGGCGCAACTGATAAAACCTAGCCCTTTGTGACCAAGGAGAAAAGACCAAAGAAAAAGTCAAGAACGGCTAAGGGACAGCTAAGGGACGGACACCACCTGGGCGACGGAAGGGACAAAGGAGGACGGGAACAGAAGACAAACAAACCAGAAAGGCAAGGAAGAAGCCAAAAACAGGAAGCCCAAGAGAAGGGGCTAGGACTACTAAGAAAAAAGACCTATGAAGGGGGGGGCCATAACATTGCAACCTCTAACAGTCACCGGATCAGAAGACTGAAAGAGGAGATGCAAACTAAGGAGGACTAAAAGGAAAACTATGCAAAAAACTAAGAGAAAAGAGGGGGGGAGGGAGGGGGGGGGGGGGGGGGGGGACTAAGGAGGCAAATGAGGAGGAAACTAAGGAGGCAACTAAGGGTGGAAACTGAACTAGGGGAAGCAAACTAAGGGAGAAACTGCAAAAACAAGCCAAAAGCAAGGAGGCAACCAGAAAAGAAGAAAGACAACTGGAAGCAAAGCGAAAACCTAAAAGACTGGTCTGGGCAGGTAAACAACAGGAATGAAGACAGAGACAGTATCAAGATCTAGATCTTGATCTGGATCTTAGCGCAGATCTGGACCTTGATCTTGGTCCAGATCTAGCCCCAGATCTGGAACGTTGTCGAGTTGTGCTGGTAGGCTGCAGCCTTGCAAAGGGCAGTGTCTGCACCGAACGGCACGCCCAGCAATCTGTGAGGTGTGTCTGGGGGATGGAGGTGGTAACCAGTCAAGTGATGGGTGCCAAGGGCGGGGTATGTCTGGGGGAAGTTCAAGAAGCAGAAGACGGGTCTTGGGAACAGACTGGGCGGGTAAGCCAGCCAAATTGGCTACGACGTATGTCTCCTTGATGATAGGCCCATCTGTGGCTGGGTTGAGGACAAAGTGCTTGCCATCGTCAGCAAACGAGAGGGTGGCAGGGGCCAACTATCCTGAGGGAAGACGGAAGGATTGCAGAGTTCCACAAGATCTCAGTTGGTTATTGTAGGTGATGAAGGGCTCAAAGATAATGACCCATTGATTACAGCTCAAGGCCCCACCCTGAGGGAAGCCGGAAGTGTTGGGGAAGGAGGTAGTGAAGAAACCGTTGAGACGCACTCGCGTAGAGCTGCCATTCATGAGGATATCGCACCGGCGCGTGATGCCCGCACTATTGAATCCCATGGCTGACATTGACATTAAAGCGAGTTAAATACAAGTTAAGCAGGTTAAACCAAGTTAGCTTAAATTATCAAACGTTATTCTCCCTCCACGACACCTCAAAAGGGTCAAACTCCTCGACCCCACCCCTAGATAAGCGTTAACACAGGTTAAAACCAGTTATCTTACTTTATGTTGCGTCTTGCATCGCGATATGCCATAACGCGACATTCCTATGCAGGATCACAAGGGAAAGCCACTGCCAGCCTTGGATTTCCCCGTCAGAATTGCAGGCAGACGACAGACTTCACCCCGGCTCATCCCGACTTATCATCCCGCGCAGGCAGACGACAGACTTCATCCCGGCTTATCCCGACTTATCTTCCCGCGCATGCTGTAAATCGCTGGCTTCGTCACACAAATCCGCTAAATTAAGATCCGCGGAGCATCAGAATCAGCGAGCAGCCAAGCAGGGAGCTATATGGAATGCTTACCATGGAGGAGCTCGCTTTCACCATGTGTGCCGCCGTTTGTGCAAGCCGCAGTTAGGGCGCAGTAAACTTTACCCCACCTATCGTACGTGCACAAACTCAATTAGTTAGTTTTTTTTTTTTTTTTTTTTTTTTACAAAGGGGGGAACCAGGAAAAGGCGTAACTGATAAAACCTAGCCCTTTGTGACCAAGGAGAAAAGACCAAAGAAAAAGTCAAGAACGGCTAAGGGACAGCTAAGGGACGGACACCACCTGGGCAACGTAAGGGACAAAGGAGGACGGGAACAGAAGACAAACAAACCAGAGAGGCAAGGAAGAAGCCAAAAACAGGAAGCCCAAGAGAAGGGGCTAGGACTACTAAGAAAAAAGACCTATGAAGGGGGGGGGGCAAAACATTGCAACCTCTAACAGTCACCGGATCAGAAGACTGAAAGAGGAGATGCAAACTAAGGAGGACTAAAAGGAAAACTATGCAAGAAACTAAGAGAAAAAAGGGGGGGAGGGAGGGGGGGGGGGGGGGGGGGGGGGGGGGGGACTAAGGAGGCAACTGAGGGGGAAACTAAGGAGGCAACTAAGGGTGGAAACTGAACTAGGGGAAGCAAACTAAGGGAGAAACTGCAAAAACAAGCCAAAAGCAGGGAGGCAACCAGAAAAGAAGAAAGACAACTGGAAGCAAAGCGAAAACCTAAAAGACTGGTCTTGGCAGGTCTAGTTGCTGGAGCGCAGCGTCCTTAGGTAGCATTTCCGGGCGCATGCTGTCTAGCGCTGGCTTCAACTCACAAAACATACTTGCGTGTACTGCAAGCATCACTGCTTACCCTGGAGCTCGCTCGCAAGAGCAGCTACCGCAAATTATAAATGCTCGTATGCTTGTTGACTCGTGAGCGCTTCGCCCACAGCGCTCAAAAACATAACGGCCTTTCTAGTTAGTCGCAATGCCATGAAAGAAAGGAAGCAGGGATACCGGGGAGCGTTCCAGGAAGTACGAGAGAAAGAGAGAATGAGAGAGAGAGAGAGAGAGAGAGAGAGAGAGAGAGACATGTACATGTACATATACATCTTTCAAATTCAAAATCCTCTCGTGCTCACCTGCTCCTTGCCAATAAATCTAGCGGCTGCCAGTCTTTGCACACATTTCGACCAGCCAACGAACTCAGGCTCCTCAGTCCGAACTTCAAAGATGCTTCGCGCTAACGGTACCGCCCTCAAAACCAGAGGTTGTTGTTCGTTGACGCCATGCATTGATTTTATCGCGCTGACCCTTGCACCTAGCGCCATTGCGTCAGTGGCGCCAGTCCAGCTCTCTTAGCTAACCTAACCATCCCACCTTCCGCAGCCTCAAAGTACTGCGAGTCCCCGTATTGGATGAAGCATTGTCCTCCTGATATCCAGGTAGGTGTTCACTTAACGTGACTTAACTCAACTTAACTTGTCCACACGTTAATCAACGTTAATATAACGTCAAATGTCGTCCGTTAACTCTGTGTCAATAACGTGCATAGTTAACTCTTTTAACTCCCTTTAACGTCCAACACTGTTTCCATAGTGAGAGCCCTTCAACTTTATAAAACAGAGGCAGGTCTTGGTGTGCGTGCCCTCACTACTCACTGAGTACACTCAAATCACGGCCGCAGCCCTCACACAAGACATGAACGACCAGGGCTGTAACGGTACAGAACCCTTCATGGGTATTCTGGTCCGTTAAGCGAGGCATATGGATACTTGGTACCCGTAAGCCACGTTACGAACGCACGTGAGACAGTACCATACCTATGTACTGCCCCATCGCTCTCACCGCGCACGGCAAACACAAAGACTACGAGTTACTCTGGACGAACCCTTCTACTACACCCACGAAGACGTTCATCCACGAGCTGCTCTACATCCCCTCTTAGGTAACCTCTAAACCTGTTCTGCTACGCATATTAACATACACGTAATCCTAACCTTCACGTTACGCGCTTCCTAGACCAACCCCTCAAGCTGCTAGTAAGCATCCTAAGCTGTTACACCGGTTCTAGAGCTGGTTTCGGTCCATTTGGACCTAACGCATACGCATACGCACGATTTTCTTCGAGTGTTGCGCAACCCTCGACCCACCAGTATGTTTCAGGCGGCTTTTCTGTACTTGCTCAACTCCCTGGTAGCATTACTGCATTGTACCCGGACGCCGCGCGGTGCTGCACTGGATTACTGGCTCGCATTGGCGTCAGAGTGAGTTTTCTCTGTTCTGCATTGTTAGCCCTCCTGTCCAGCCCACATTGCATGGCCTACGACCTCGATCTTACACGCCACGTTCTGACCTTTTGGTATACGCTTAATTAGCGCAATTCTTGTGCGCGGTTTTACTCTTACAGTCCATCAAGGAGCAGAGGCTTCGGGTCAGCATTGACTGTACTTGCGAGTAATTTTGTACTTCGCTTTGTCATCCTGCCTCCATGGTGCCTTTTTTTTTTTTACATAGGGAGGAACCAGGAAAGGGAACATCTGATAAAACCTAGCCCTATGTGACCAAGGAAGAAAACCAAAGAAGAAGACTAAAGAAGTGGGAGCAAAAGTCCGTTAAGACAAATGATCCGAAGACAAAAGACAAAAAGACTAGGGGACAAAAGAACAAGGGACACAAACTAGTTACTAGGAGGACAAAGGACAAAGGGCCTTCCGAGCACCACCCACACCTCCAAGCAACACAGTTCCTCCCCAACCAACAAAACACCACAGCATCCTCCAAGAGCAACACAGAAAAAGAAGGAAAGGCATACACCCGAAGGTCTTGCTGATCTAAGATTAAAAAACTGAAGGCCTCACTCCTGTAACAGGCCAGGGCATCAGGGCATGCTTGATTGTTTGTGCACTTTCCTATCGCCCTGCTTTCTCTGCTCGCACTCGGTAACGACCCTGTCTGTGTCGCTGTAGAATTTGGTTTGTCCGGCCTGTCCTTGCCTGCCTTAGTTGGATTGGTCTTTCCTCAACGAATTCTGGACGAACGCCTCATACAGTTTCAATTGAGGCCATAAACAGCTCGTCACGCTTGCAAAATTTGCACCTCGTCTTGATATTTGGTTAAGTAGCCTCCTTGAGTTGCGAGTAATTCACTCTAAGTGCATTCAACCTTGGTCGCCCATCCAGCATACCTATGTCTTGTCCTATTGCTGACCTCTGTGGTTGCGTACGCAGAATGACCTCCCACCGTCTGACCAATGCGGCAAACGACGCGGCTGCCAATCAGCCTACGGCGTCTGCGGTTGGACACAACCGCAGCACGTCCTTGACTTCAGCAATGACGAACGAGAGAACTCTGTTCTCGACCATGTGCAATGCCGGTCTCCATTGGGGTCCGTCAGGCTGTGTCTGGCGCGATTTGGCAACCCTTGGATGGACAGCATGGCTCAAATGCGCAAGGCATCGCCCGCGCCGAGAGGCCGGTCCGATGGCCACCGACGCCAGGACCTTCAGGCCTGAGGTATGGCATTTTGCCTCGACGCCAGGACCTTCGGGCCTGAGTTTGGCATTCTGCCCCGACGCCAGGATCTTGGGGCCTGAGTATGGCATTCTGCCCCGACGCCAGGACCTTCGGGCCTGAGTATGGCATTCTGCCCCGACGCTAGGACCTTCGGGCCTGAGTATGGCATTCTGCCCCGACGCCAGGACCTTTGGGCCTGAGGGATGGCGTTCTGCCCCCGACAGGCCCAAGGAAAAAAAAAAAAAAGGAGCCCCCGACGTATGAGAATGATTTCTCATAGAGCGACGGGCTACTGCAGCCCGATTGACTCTGCCGGCGGGCCGCGTGCCCTACGATTTTGGTGGTGAAACCGATACAACTCCATTCGAGAAAAGGCCTTGCTTTTGACCCACATCTCCGCAAAATATGTTGAGTTCTGTGGCGGGCGACCTGCAGGGCTTAGCCTTACACCCGCACACGTTTCTTTTTCTGACAAACTCAGCACAAGTTGCTACACGTGTCACCCAATCAGGCACAGCACTCAGCAGTGTCCGACGAGGGTCCGACGTTCTGTCGCAGTCGACAAGTTCCGACCTGGCCATATTCCGACAGTTTCAACAACTTGACAGATTTTGCCAGGTCATGGCCCGCCATAGCCGCGCAATTCCACGCAAATGCTTCTAATCATTTCGCGACCCGAGAGCACGCCATATCACAACATATTACGATGGAACATCAGATTCCAACAGATCGTCCCAGGCCACCTGGCCCTCGTGTTCCGACGGATCAGGCACCGTCGTCAGACAGTCGGCGGCGCCCACCTCCGACAAACGACCGGTCGTATCACACGACAGAGGAACCGATACAGTCACGACTGTTGTGCCGATGCAGTCACCTGTGGCAGACATCCATAACGATCACGTCCGACCGCGTGGGTTAAATACCCCGCCACGCACGGATACTCCTGGCCGACCGCCTACCCACGCTATAGAGGACCGACAACACGTTTCGGGATTCGCAAAGCGGATCACCGAAATTCACAAAGAGTTGCGACTCCTTGACGAGAATAGGGTAGACAATGGCACACGCGCAAAAGCCGCGACGGTGGGTCATTGCGTAAGACGCTGTCCTCGAAGTCCAATTCGCATAATACCCTATTTCTCATCCAAATTTAGCGGTCCTCTACGTATCCCCTTTCACGAATCGTGGGCCTAGAGCAACGTAAACGATTGGGGTAGGATAGTATCGTGACGTGGGTCAAGACGCTATTAACGCCCGAAATATTTCGGAATTATCCCCACATGTACCATCCCATGTGTTCGACATGTTTCGTAATGTAATATTTTTGACATATTTTTGGAAACGCACGTCGCTCTTACCTGACTACACAGAGGTGGCATGCGCCAACACACTTGCTCCCTGCAGGATTACTTCTATAAAATCAAGCCGGAGTTTCGCAAGGTCCCCGACCTGACAACCCACAAGCGGCTGAATTTCTTCGCATGGGCTTGTCCGACGATCTCTGGGCTCTTACGCCCGACGGGAATCGGGAACGTTGTCTTTTTTTTTTTTTTTTTTACATAGGGAGGAACCAGGAAAGGGAACATCTGATAAAACCTAGCCCTATGTGACCAAGGAAGAAAAACCAAAGAAGAAGACTAGAAGACATGCACCAAAAGTCCGCTAAGACAAAAGATCCAAGACAAAAGACGAAAAGACTAGGGGACAAAAGAACGAGGGACACAATGTCTGACACGATGGAATATTGGTTCCACTACCTGCAGTGGGACGAGGCAAGACAGAACGCCGTCGCAAAAGGCAATGCCTTGACGGACCAAAGCGACAGTCAGGAAAAAGGGGGATGCATAAATCGAAGATCATGTTAACCCCCTCCGACTTTGATTCTTTCTCTTCGCCGAGCATGAACCATCGACGCTGTCGAAGAGTTAAACTCTAGTCGACAAAGAGCCCCAAGCTGAAGGATGTCGGAGAGTTGCACTCTCATCCGACAATTGCCCAAGCTTTCGGCCAACGGTAGTAGGACCCCGGCTGGCCCTTTCGGGGGACAGAACACAGGCCGAGGGGGTAGACGACGTAGCGGATCGCAACGACCGCAGACTTTCAAGCAGAGTGGATCGCCAGGGTCGCTGGTCCTCAGCTTGCAAGGTGCGAGTCGACGTAACAAAGGCAGTCTACTTCGGCCCCGATCCTAAGGCGAACAGCCCCAATCCGATGGGAAACCGTTGGAAACAAAACTGGTGGTACCAAACGCCATTGTTTCCACCCTACTACATATACGAAGGATCGATACAGGTAGTCTTGATCTCACTGCAATTGTTTTACCGCAATCATCCAACCCTCTTCCACGATATACCGAGCCCTACGGTGTCCGATAAATATAAAATATCTGGCACGGGTCGGAGCGACACGTTCATACCGAGGTCTTTCCTATACGAAAGGCCGACACGTGGTTGGAGCCAATAACGTTCTCCATTATAAGCAGTTGGACGAGGCACGACAAAGCACCAGAGCAATACTTGACGGGTATTACGGGATAATTGCTCTAAGGCTGCAACGAGTTCTACCCGTGCAGTCAAATTACATTTATTTGCGCATCGGGCGCTCCCTCTGATTCTTTTTTTTCATAGCTGATCTATGGAGTGGCTCGACAGAAATTCTGATCGGTGCTCCATCAAGGGCGTTAAGTAATAGCTCTCATACGAACGAGTAGCCCATTGATGCGCTCAAGTAGTCGCATGCCCATGGCTCTCACGCAGCTCCAAGGCTCTCACGCAATCTCAATGTTATTGGAAGGGCGCATGTTGCTATGCAATGCTTGGCTTCCAAGTTCATCTTCCAGGCTAACTTTGCATCACCACCAGCGCCTCTCCGCCAGCAGTTGCAACCTTCTCTCAATGCCTTTGTTGCAACCTCTAGCCTGCAGGAGGAGGAATCATCACGTCCAGGACACCTCTTCCCCCGCTTCGGGACAGCCGTCCTTCCTTTTCATCGAGGAGGGCTTGCTGTACCCCATCTTGCTTCCCACTCGGCTGCTATGCTGGCCAAGACCACATGGCTCCTCTTCAGTTACACAGGTCACCCCTGGCAGCAGCTCTACCGTCACGAGATTTCTCGGGCTGTGCGCCTTCCTCCAGGTCAGGCAAGTGGATACCATGCCCTGGTTACCGCCCCGTCTTCTGTGGACATCGCCTCAATCACCACCAACTTGGCCCGGGAAAGTGCAGAGGCTTTTCTCTTGCTGAACATTCGTAGAATTATCGCTCCGCCCATGCAGTGCCCCCAATCCATCCTACTGGAAACCACCTTCAACAACACCCCTCCTTTTCCGTCCATGCCCATCACCTCAAACCAAGTGCTCTCCTCCCAAGCACTCTCGTGGCACCGTCTCAAGGACATCCGCTCAGCTCATCAACAACGAGCTCACCTCCCTCCCGCTGCTGTCCAAGACCTTGACTTCATCCTCTCCTCTCTGCCAGACCCCTGGCGGGATGCTGTCCTCCTTCCTGAACTTCCACCTCCCAAATGGAAGCTCTTTCCCGCTGTGGCCCCTGCTGGTCCTCTTGCAGAGGGGCCAGATCCCCTCACTGGAGAGGACCGTCTTTGGGAGGTCTGGCCCTCTGGCCGGTTACACCCTCTCACCCTTCCTGCCCTTCCCCCCCAAGGACACCCCCAAGCTGCGCTCATCACCCTACGCAAGAAACCTCGAGAAGCATGGTTACGGGCAGACTTTGAGGAGCAGCTGATCCAGCAAGGCCTCCACCCCCACCAGAGGCAAGAGCTCTTGGAACCATGGCTGGTTGGTCTTTGGGAGGACCTCCAACTGGACCCAACAACACGGGGTCTCCACCTCCATGATGATACTGAGGTGAACCTTCTTGAACTCTCTGTGCGCCAAGCACGGCAGGCCCTTCTTCACCAACATATCATGCAACAAAGCCCCAGTTCCCACCATTTTGTGCCAGGTTATACCGAGGAACGTGCTGCTTGGCCCAGGCTGTGGAGCATTCTACCCCCCTCCACCTTGGACACTCACCCTAGCACTAACCCTGACCTGCGAGGCCTCCGTGGTCTTGAATCCCGATGGATTGCCTCAGCAACAGAGAGAGCGCTCGTTGTCACCCCTATTCCAGTCCCCTCCCCTGAAGACCTCCCACAGAACGCTTGGGTGGACTTACAACGTGTCCGCCCCTCCCGTCCAGGCCCAGCGGAGAGAACTGCTCAAAGACAAGACGAACCTCAAGTCTCCCTCCCTCTACGTGCAGGCTTTTTGCAGGTGTGGGTACGCCTCGCTGACAAGACTCTCCACCGTCCTTATACCATCACTTGCCGGAGCTTGCTTCATGGCACCCTGGGCTGCAATGCGTTCCTTGCTCATGTACGAGGACGCTTCCAACGGGTCAACCAAGACGACCCCCCCTCCATAGTCTGCTCCAGCCCTGACTGCTTGCAGCTGCACACTACTGACACAATGTCTCACGCTTTCTTGGAATGCCCTGATTCTGCCCCTGTCATAGACTGGCTCCTTTCCACTTGGGAGACCCTCACCAGTGGGCAGCGCCTTCCTCGTTGCCCCTTCTTCCTCCTCGCTGACGACATCACCCTTTGGCCCGGGACACCCCCTCCTCCCTCTACCCTAAGGTTGTGGTCCTTCCTGCGTATAACCACCTTGGGCGCGATATGGCAGGTCCGTTCGTCCCGGGCTGACAGACTGGACCATTCTGAGCCCCTTCACCACAAGGCTATCTGCCTTGCCCTTGGCCACCTTCACCAAGCCATCGCCAGGGACTGGATGCGCACCCAGACGGATCTTCGACACCTTGATAATGGCGCCTTCTGTCAAGATTGGTGGCGTGGCCTAGATTGCTCTCTCACAGTGGCTTCCTTTGCAAGCTTATGGGCCACCCCCCGATCTTTTGCACCATGATTGGGGTCACTCCCGGTGACCAGGAGCCTGATACCCGCACCATGGAAATGACAATCCCCATGGCCTCAGCGGTCCCTACAATCCCAGACCCAATCCCAGACCCAGCCCAAGCCCTAGTTGTAGACCCTGATCTAGACCCAGATCCAGGGCTGGGTCTGGGTAAGGGTCTAGAGCAAGGTCTAGATCCGGGTAATGGGCTGGATCTGGGGCTAGATCTGGACCGCGATCAAGGTCCAGATCTGCGCTAGATCCAGATCAAGATCTAGATCTTGATACTGTCTCTGTCTTCATTCCTGTTGTTTACCTGCCCAGACCAGTCTTTTAGGTTTTCGCTTTGCTTCCAGTTGTCTTTCTTCTTTTCTGGTTGCCTCCCTGCTTTTGGCTTGTTTTTGCAGTTTCTCCCTTAGTTTGCTTCCCCTTGTTCAGTTTCCACCCTTAGTTGCCTCCTTAGTTTCCCCCTCAGTTGCCTCCTTAGTCCCCCCCCCCACCCACCCCACCCCTCCCCCCCTTTTTTCTCTTACTTTCTTGCATAGTTTTCCTTTTAGTCCTCCTTAGTTTGCATCTCCTCTTTCAGTCTTCTGATCCGGTGACTGTTAGAGGTTGCAATGTTTTGGCCCCCCCCTTCATAGGTATTTTTTCTTAGTAGTCCTAGCCCCTTCTCTTGGGCTTCCTGTTTTTGGCTTCTTCCTTGCCTCTCTGGTTTGTTTGTCTTCTGTTCCCGTCCTCCTTTGTCCCTTACGTCGCCCAGGTGGTGTCCGTCCCTTAGCTGTCCCTTAGCCGTTCTTGACTTTTTTTTTGGTCTTTTCTCCTTGGTCACAAAGGGCTAGGTTTTATCAGTTGCGTCTTTTCCTGGTTCCCCCCTTTGTAAAAAAAAAAAAAAAAAAAAAAGCCAGCCGGCCCTATGTTAGGGATGAAACACGGGCTGATGAGGTCGTACAACCTGCGGATGCCAATACGATTACACGACGACGAATGGACAACTGCAGTCACCTGTGACAGGTGCCATACCGATCACAATCGTCTGTGGGTCGTGGCTCTATTGCCACATGATTGTTTTCGGAAGCGCAGGTCTTTCTCCCCAGACTACACGACATTTCAGTCCTACGAGGCACGGGGTCGCTGCAGACATATTCCCATCAGTCCCGCAAAGTACCAGACCTCACTGTCTGCGAGCGATATAATATTTCGCACGGGACTTATGGATGACCTCCGACCAGGATATTTTGACGGTCGGAAAACGGGTGCATTGTTCGATTCGATGGAAGAAGTATTCCGCTATCTGCAGCAGGACAAGTCCCGAAATACGCAGCAGCAACGACGGGCAACAGAGCGGGGGTACACACATACAAAAGGTCAAAGACTCGATCCCAGAGATTGTCAGACACTAGGTACCCTAGCAGAGAAAAAACAATTATTGCAGTAAATACGTCCATTTACGCATGCAAACCCCTTTTCCACTCTTCCGACACGGCCATTTATGCTTCGCTGGCGTTACGATCTATGGACAAGAACGACGAAGAGCCGGATTCTCGTCCGACAAAAAAGCCTAAAGTTGGACGCACGCCACAAGTGGCCCATTGATGCGCTTGAGTAGTCGCATTCTGGCTGGCCCCTTCGGGGAATAACACATGCCGAGAAGGTAGAGAGGACCACAACGTACGCAGCAGATCGCAGACCTTCAAGCAGAGTAGATCGCCAGGGTCGCAGGTCCTTAGCTTGCAAGGTGCTGATCACGCTCTCAACCGACCAAAGCAATGCACTCGGGCCCCGATCCAGAGGATAAATGCCCCAGCCGTTTGATCTCCGTCGGGAAAAATACTGGTGGTCGGAGGCAACAGATCACATAGGTCGCGAACATCAAATCGCTGCCCGACGGTCTACGAAGTGCATCCGTCGCAATCACGCGCCCCCCAATACGAACGCATCCCCTGTGCTAACCACACGAGCCAATTGGGTATACGAAGTCAACACGTCAACAGCCCCCGATATGCTTTTCAACGCCCGCTCTGGTGCTAAACAGTTGCTTGGTGCTAAACAGTTGCAGATTCGGGCTCTACAGGTTGCCTTATAGAAAAGCAAACGGCTGACGATCTCGGTTTGCACATCTACCCTTGGTATAACGAACGCGACGGATTCACTTGCGCTAACGACGGGATAATCAAAATCCGGGGAACGGCCACACTCCCTCTCCACATTCAACGATATGTGGGCAAAGCGTTTGTCCATGTCGTAGACAAACTTCCGGGTGGATTAGATTTAATCCTCGGATCCGACTGGATGCGCGACAAGAAAGCCGTTCTCGACTACAATCGCATGACGATGTCGCTCAAACGGTACGGCTGCTGTTTAACCCCCGTTAACAGACAGCGGGACGAAACGGCTCATTCTTTCTTCACCATGGCACTATCGGGCACGTCCTCCGACGATCCCGTTATTATGGGTCGCAAGGCTGCTAAGCTGTTAAAGGCTGGAGCAAACCACGTCATGTTCAACGTCCGCGAGTCACGATCGGACTTACCATAGTCCAACGTCACGGCCAATGAACAGGCAAAATTGCAAACGATGTTTTTTTTCTTTTTTCTTTTTTGTACAAAGGGGGGAACCAGGAAAAGGCGCAACTGATAAAACCTAGCCCTTTGTGACCAAGGAGAAAAGACCAAAGAAAAAGTCAAGAACGGCTAAGGGACAGCTAAGGGACGGACACCACCTGGGCGACGTAAGGGACAAAGGAGGACGGGAACAGAAGACAAACAAACCAGAGAGGCAAGGAAGAAGCCAAAAACAGGAAGCCCAAGAGAAGGGGCTAGGACTACTAAGAAAAAATACCTATGAAGGGGGGGGCCATAACATTGCAACCTCTAACAGTCACCGGATCAGAAGACTGAAAGAGGAGATGCAAACTAAGGAGGACTAAAAGGAAAACTATGCAAGAAAGTAAGAGAAAAAAGGGGGGGAGGGGTGGGGTGGGTGGGGGGGGGGACTAAGGAGGCAACTGAGGGGGAAACTAAGGAGGCAACTAAGGGTGGAAACTGAACTAGGGGAAGCAAACTAAGGGAGAAACTGCAAAAACAAGCCAAAAGCAGGGAGGCAACCAGAAAAGAAGAAAGACAACTGGAAGCAAAGCGAAAACCTAAAAGACTGGTCTGGGCATGTACAACAGGAATGAAGACAGAGATAGTATCAAGATCTAGATCTCGATCTGGATCTTAGTGCAGATCTGGACCTTGATCTTGGTCCAGATCTAGACCCAGATCTGGAACGTTGTCGAGTGCTGTGTCCAAATCTGGAACCTGATCCTGATCTGGGGCAGGGTCTTGATGTTGGGCTTGGGCTGGATCTAGGTCAGGGTCAAGATCGGGGCCTAGAGCTGGGGCTTGGCTGGACCTAGGTCAGGGTCTAGATCAGGGTCTAGAGCTCGGGAATGGGCTGGGTCTGGGTCAGGGTCTAGAGCAAGGTCTAGATCCGGGTAATGGGCTGGATCTGGGTCAGGGTCTAGATCAGGGTCTAGAACTAGGGCTTGGGCTGGGTCTGGGATTGGGTCTGGGATTGTAGGGAGCGCTGGGGCCATGGGGATTGTCATTTCCATGGTGCGGGTATCAGGCTCCTGGTCACCGGGAGTGACCCCAATCATGGTGCAAAAGATCGGGGGTGTGGCCCATTAGGCTTGCAAAGGAAGCCAATGTGAGAGAGCAATCTAGGCCACGCCACCAATCTTGACAGAAGTGATGCCCTGCAGTGTTTTAATCTTAGATCAGCAAGACCTTCGGGTGCATGCCTTTCCTTCTTTTTCTGTGTTGCTCTTGGAGGTTACAGTGGTGTTTTATTGGTTGGGGAGAAACAGTGTTGCTTGGAGGTGTGGGTGGTGCTCGGAAGGCCCTTTGTCCTTTGTCCTCCTAGTAATTAGTTTGTGTCCCTCGGTCTTTTGTCCCCTAGTCTTTTCGTCTTTTGTCTTCGGATCTTTTGTCTTAGCGGACTTTTGGTCCATGTCCTCTAATCTTCTTCTTTGGTTTTTCTTTCTCGGTCACATAGGGCTAGGTTTTATCAGATGTTCCCTTTCCTGGTTCCTCCCTATGTAAAAAAAAAAAAAAAAAGAAGGCGCCATTATCAAAGTGTCGAAGATACGTCTGGGTGCGCATCCAGTCCCTGGCGATGGCTTGGTGAAGGTGGCCAAGGGCAAGGCAGATAGCCTTGTGGTGAAGGGGCTCAGAATGGTCCAGTCTGTCAGCCCGGGACGAACGGACCTGCCATATCGCGCCCAAGGTGGTTATACGCAGGAAGGACCACAACCTTAGGGTAGAGGGAGGAGGGGGTGTCCCCGGCCAAAGGGTGATGTCGTCACCGAGGAGGAAGAAGGGGCAACGAGGAAGGCGCTGCCCACCGGTGAGGGTCTCCCAAGTGGAAAGGAGCCAGTCTATGACAGGGGCGAATCAGGGCATTCCAAGAAAGCGTGAGACAATGTGTCAGCAGTGTGCAGCTGCAAGCAGTCAGGGCTGGAGCAGACTATGGAGGGGGGGTCGTCTTGGTTGACCCGTTGGAAGCGTCCTCGTACATGAGCAAGGAACGCATTGCAGCCCAGGGTGCCATGAAGCAAGCTCCGGCAAGTGATGGTATAAGGACGGTGGAGAGTCTTGTCAGCGAGGCGTACCCACACCTGCGAAAAGCCTGCACGTAGAGGGAGGGAGACTTGAGGTTCGTCTTGTCTTTGAGCAGTTCTCTCCACTGGGCCTGGACGGGAGGGGCGGACACGTTGTAAGTCCACCCAAGCGTTCTGTGGGAGGTCTTCAGGGGAGGGGACTGGAATAGGGGTGACAACGAGCGCTCTCTCTGTTGCTGAGGCAATCCATCGGGATTAAGGACCACGGAGGCCTCGCAGGTCAGGGTTAGTGCTAGGGTGAGTGTCCAAGGTGGAGGGGGGTAGAATGCTCCACAGCCTGGGCCAAGCAGCACGTTCCTCGGTATAACCTGGCACAAAATGGTTGCCGTCCGACTGACCCTTACCTGGCCCGCCAGTGGCTATAGCATGGATTGCGAAAATTGGATCCATGACAACATCCTTGACCACGACGATAAAACGCTCATTTCAGCCAACGATCTGCGCCCTCCTATGGAAATATCGCAAAGTCTTCAACAATTTGCCGATGGGGACTCCGAGGCATCGGATCATCCCTCACGCCATTAAAACGCAAGACAATGCATACGCTCCTTATCGCAGGAACCGTCGCATGGGCCCAGCTGAAACCCTGCTCTGTGAAGAATACGTCGCTGACCTTTTACAACAAGGATTAATTGCCCCGAGCTCGTCCCCGTACGGAGCACCTATTATGATTATTGCGAAACCGGGTGGAACTGGATATCGAGTTGTTTGGGACTGGCATGCGCTCATCAACATAGCGATTAAAAAACCGATATCCCCTTCCCAAATCGACGAGGAATATTGATCGGCTAGGTGGAGCTACTTTGTTTAGCTCCCTATACCGCACGTCTGTTTATTAGCAAATACGAATTTCGGACGAGGGCGCTCCAAAGACTGCGTTCACTACCCCGATGGGTCAATTTGAATTTAAAGTCATAGGGATGGGTTTGGCGAACGCGCCTGCCACATTCTAGGCGGTCATGAACCAGATATTTGCGCCCTACTTGCATAAGTTTGTCTTAGTATACTTGGACGATATCCTGGTTTACGGACGCACGCCGGCAGAACATTTGGCCAACTTGGCTACGGTTCTCCAGGTCTTACAGGACAACAACTTCTACGCAAAACTGTCAAAATGTTCTTTCAACAAACGAAAGTAAAATTCCTTGGTCATTACATTGGACGCGATGTAATTAAAGTTGATCCGAAAAGGTGAGCACAGTCCGCGACTGGCCAACTCCGAAAACGGCAAAAACAGATCGGGTCATTCCTCGGTTTGTGCAATTATTTTCGGAAGTTTATCCAAGGATATTCTTCCCTCGCTGCCACTCTCCAAACCATGTCTAACATAAAGGGCGAGCTGGGAGCCTTGTTCAAACAAAAGCATCTCGTCACATTCGAAGGCCTCAAAGAAGCTTTGCTGTCCGCTCTAGTGCTTGCACTGCCGGATTTCAGAAAACCGTTCGAGGTCATTACCGACGCATCTTTACTTGGTACGGGCGCTGTGCTCTTACAAGATAAGCACCCCATTACCTTCGCAAGCAAGAAATATATTCCAGCAGAGCTGAATTATACTACGACTGAGCAGGTTATGCTTGCAATCGTCCACGCATTAACCGAGTGGCGATGCTACCTCAAAGGATCGCACATGACCTTGGTCACTGACCACAACCCGCTAATATACTTCGATACCAAGGCGGTCCTTTCACGACGCATGGGTAGATGGCAAGAGGACCTTGCGCTTTTTAGCTTTACGTGGGAGTATCGCGCAAGTCGCAATAATATGGCAGACCCTGTCAGTCGCAACCCCAACCTCTCCGCACCCGCCGACGTAGCCGTCGCGCACCAGCTCCTGGTGTTCTCCCTCTTGGTCAGCAAATGCCGTCCTCGATCGACGACGCCACGTCCGTTGGCAGTCGGACCCACAGTCCTTGAGGTCCAGCCCCGGACTACGACTTCACTCCCCGTCCCTTCGGTGACGGTCGAAGAAACGCGACGACACAGACGTCCAGCGCCCTTTTTTTATTTTTTTTTACAAAGGGGGGAACCAGGAAAAGGCGCAACTGATAAAACCTAGCCCTTTGTGACCAAGGAGAAAAGACCAAATAAAAAGACAAGAACGGCTAAGGGACAGCTAAGGGACGGACACCACCTGGGCGACGTAAGGGACAAAGGAGGACGGGAACAGAAGACAAACAAACCAGAGAGGCAAGGAAGAAGCCAAAAACAGGAAGTCCAAGAGAAGGGGCTAGGACTACTAAGAAAAAAGACCTATGAAGGGGGGGGCCATAACATTGCAACCTCTAACAGTCACCGGATCAGAAGACTGAAAGAGGAGATGCAAACTAAGGAGGACTAAAAGGAAAACTATGCGAGAAACTAAGAGAAAAAAGGGGGGGAGGGGGGGGGGGGGGGGGGGGGGGGGGGGGGACTAAGGAGGCAACTGAGGGGGAAACTAAGGAGGCAACTAAGGGTGGAAACAGAACTAGGGGAAGCAAACTAAGGGAGAAACTGAAAAAACAAGCCAAAAGCAGGGAGGCAACCAGAAAAGAAGAAAGACAACTGGAAGCAAAGCGAAAACCTAAAAGACTGGTCTGGGCAGGTAAACAACAGGAATGAAGACAGAGACAGTATCAAGATCTAGATCTTGATCTGGATCTTAGCGCAGATCTGGACCTTGATCTTGGTCCAGATCTAGCCCCAGATCTGGAACGTTGTCGAGTGCTGTGTCCAAATCTGGAACCTGATCCTGATCTGGGGCTGGGTCTTGATCTTGGGCTTGGGCTCGATCTAGGTCAGGGTCAAGATCGGGGCCTAGAGCTGGGGCTTGGGCTGGACCTAAGTCAGGGTCTAGATCGGGGTCTAGAGCTCGGGAATGGGCGTGGTCTGGGTCAGGGTCTAGAGCAAGGTCTAGATCCGGGTAATGGGCTGGATCTGGGGCAGGGTCTAGATCAGGGTCTAGAACTAGGGCTTGGGCTGGGTCTGGGATTGGGTCTGGGATTGTAGGGAGCGCTGAGGCCATGGGGATTGTCATTTCCATGGTGCGGGTATCAGGCTCCTGGTCACCGGGAGTGACCCCAATCATGGTGCAAAAGATCGGGGGGGTGGCCCATAAGCTTGCAAAGGAAGCCACTGTAAGAGAGCAATCTAGGCCACGCCACCAATCTTGACAGAAGGCGCCATTATCAAGGTGTCGAAGATACGTCTGGGTGCGCATCCAGTCCCTGGCGATGGCTTGGTGAAGGTGGCCAAGGGCAAGGCAGATAGCCTTGTGGTGAAGGGGCTCAGAATGGTCCAGTCTGTCAGCCCGGGACGAACGAACCTGCCATATCGCGCCCAAGGTGGTTATACGCAGGAAGGACCACAACCTTAGGGTAGAGGGAGGAGGGGGTGTCCCGGGCCAAAGGGTGATGTCGTCACCGAGGAGGAAGAAGGGGCAACGAGGAAGGCGCTGCCCACCCCCTTGGCGTCTGCCGCCTCCTCTTCATCTATCATGGATCGAATTTTAGCGGGGTACAAGACGGATACAAACTTCACGCCAGGCTGCAAACGCGTCCGTGATAAATTTTCCAAATCCGGTTACTGGTTTTTTAGTTACCTTGTTAGTGTTAGCTTTGGCCCTATCCTGTTTTTTGTTGCATGCCGCGCTCTGGTCGTCTTTGCAGAGCTTGCTGATCTGCATGGGTGACCTAGCGACATGTTACTAGGCTGCTGAGAGTCTGTGCTGGTTTCCTAAGGGAGTGATGCCCTGATGCACTGGCCTGTTACAGGAGTGATGCCCTGCAGTGTTTTAATCTTAGATCAGCAAGACCTTCGGGTGCATGCCTTTCCTTCTTTTTCTGTGTTGCTCTTGGAGGTTACAGTGGTGTTTTATTGGTTGGGGAGAAACAGTGTTGCTTGGAGGTGGGGGTGGTGCTCGGAAGGCCCTTTGTCCTTTGTCCTCCTAGTAATTAGTTTGTGTCCCTCGTTGTTTTGTCCCCTAGTCTTTTCGTCTTTTGTCTTGGATCTTTTGTCTTAGCGGACTTCTGGTGCATGTCTTCTAGTCTTCTTCTTTGGTTTTTCTTCCTTGGTCACATAGGGCTAGGTTTTATCAGATGTTCCCTTTCCTGGTTCCTCCCTTTGTAAAAAAAAAAAAAAAAAAAAAAAGATGAACCAGTACGGACGCGAATTTTTATGTGTACCTATGGACGCTGCACTACGCTTGGATATTATCCGAGAGGCCCACGATCCGGTTTACATGGACCATTGCGGTTGCACCAAGACTTTGGAACTCGACACACGTACCTTTACTTGGGCGAAAGTCACGGCAGACGTGACAGCCTTCGTCCAGCAGTGCCACAAGTGCCAAACGAACAAACTGGGTAATGCGAAGCCGAACAGTACGCTGGTTTCCGTGGAAATTCCTGATAAATTCTGGGAATGCGTCTCCACGGACCTCATTACAGCGCTCCCGCCTACGACGCCACTCAAAGCGGAAGTCGAGTCGAAATGTCCGGCAGCCAACAATCAGGTGGTGTCCGTCCCTTAGCTGTCCCTTAGCCGTTCTTGTCTTTTTCTTTGGTCTTTTCTCCTTGGTCACAAAGGGCTAGGTTTTATCAGTTGCGCCTTTTTCTGGTTCCCCCCTTTGTAAAAAAAAAAAAAAAAAATCACTCCTTTAGCAAACCAGCACAGACTCTCAGCAGCCTAGTGCCTGTCCCTTAGCTGTCCCTTAGCCGTTCATGTCTTTTTCTTTGGTCTTTTCTCCTTGGTCACAAAGGGCTAGGTTTTATCAGTTGCGCCTTTTCCTGGTTCCCCCCTTTGTAAAAAAATATATATATATATATATTGGTGGGCCATCCACATTGACCGACAAGATCAATGCAAAGCTTGCATGCAGGCCGCCCAAGATCGGCAGAAGGCCCATTAATACAAACGACGCACAGAAGTTTTCTTCAAGCTCGGTGATAAAGTTCTCCTTTCCACCCGCAACATAAAGTTCAAAGCGACGGGTAAACCGAAGCTTACACCCCGTTTTGCTGGACCATATACGATCACGAATGCATTGGTCCACGCGACGAACAGACGGGAGTTGTACGATAAGTCAAGGCATGCCGATTGGCTTTGCCTACAATAATGCGCATCCACCCCGTGTTCCATGTGGTTCTGATCAAGCATTGGCGCTCTGACGGTACTTTTTTTTTTTTTTTACAAAGGGGGGAACCAGGAAAAGGCGGAACTGATAAAACCTAGCCCTTTGTGACCAAGGAGAAAAGACCAAAGAAAAATACATGAACGGCTAAGGGACAGCTAAGGGACAGACACCACCTGGGCGACTAAAGGGACAAAGGAGGACAGGAACAGAAGACAAACAAACCAGAGAGGCAAGGAAGAAGCCCAAAACAGTACTGTCCACGTTGGACAACCCCTCGAGTACGACTCCGACGGCGCACCAATTTGGAATGTCCAATGCATTATGCGCGAGAAATCGCGTATCATCAGCACATCCAACAAACGACGCCTTGAATACTTGGTTCGCTGGAAGGACTTCGGTATCGAGCAAGACACTTGGGAACTCGCCGAAGCGGTCAAGACAACTGCTCCTCATGCCGTCACGGCATGGGAGTCCCGTGTTACGCCCGTTTCCTCACGACGACGAAAGCGGGCCCATCACCCTACCATCGCACTCGTCGCATACGAAAAGACGATTAGATTGTTATAGGAATGAAACAATCTTTAACAGAGTACTCAAAAGGGATGTTAAATGGTTCTCTCCGAAACCAACTTGTTTCCACAAGTATATTTTGAGCACGACGCAAGAGGACTGGGATTCACATCCCCTCCAACTATACGATCAGATGCGGGGTCCGCATCTCTTCATGGGGGGGGGGGGTGTAATGGTACAGAACCCTTCATGGGTATTCTGGTCCGTTAAGCGAGGCATACGGATACTTGGTACCCGCAAGCCACGTTACAAACGCACGTGAGACAGTACCATACCTATGTACTGCCCCCCATCGCTCTCACCGCGCACGGCGAACACAAAGACTACGAGTTACTTTGGACGAACCCTTATACTACACCCACGAAGACGTTCATCCACGAGCAGCTCTACATCCCCTCTTAGGTAACCTCTAAACCTGTTCTGCTAGCTCACACATATTAACATACACATAATCCTAACCTTCACGTTACGCGCTTCCTAGACTAACCCCTCAAGCTGCTAGTAAGCATCCTGAGCTGTTACAAGGGCCACCTTGGCATTCTTACCATAGCCCTTCTTAATAAATCTTCTGCCACTTTGACTACCTTCAACCCACTCTCTCTCTCCCCTAAACAGCTAAAATACATGTCCCTAGCCCGTCAACTAGAAATTCTCAACCAATCAAACATAAAAATCACCTGGAATGACACTGAACTCATGGACAAACTTAACATACACCCCTTACCGTCCCCTCCACAAGCCATAACAGTCACATTCATGATTCTCTTCCACGACCTGAACATTTACACCTACCACGACCTGATCACACCTATGGGAACCCACCTTATCAGCACTACGGACCTCCCTCTTATATATTACTCCCCATAAAATCACCAAACACCACAAACGCTTTCTTAACCGCCTCTCGGCCCATCTTACCTCGTCTAAATTAAACCACCCACCCACTCACGCCGAACCACTCTCTTTCATACACCACCAGCTTGCAGCCGAGTACGCAGTCACACCCAACAACACTGACATCATCAAGTTTCCAACCACTATTGACCCTACCGCCACTCAGACCCTATGTTATCACCCCTACACCCCTTTCACTGACGCAGATTACGAGGCGGCAGACTCCCCTGGGCCCCTGGGGACATCGAAGGGAACCAGTGGAACAACTGACGTCAGTTACGCGCAGCAAGCGTGGGGCTGCAACAGCAAAGACAAAACGTGGGCGGCCTGCCACTACCTGTGTAAACCCTGGATCCGCCACAGCACTTCATCACGATTTTCCCGCCACTACGACATAACTAAAACTTTAGACCCTGACAGGATCCGCGAGGCTATGCTCTACCCAGCAACTTTAGCTTTCCGGAGTATTATCTCGTGAGGACTGACACAGGGAATAGCGAAGGCGCTAAGCTTACAATCGTGATAGCATGCCAGGCGGCAAGCAAGGTATGAGAAGGGAAGAGGCGACAGTACCTCAGGGTACTGCCGCCGGTAGGTGCCGGCCCTAACGGGTGGAGGCACTGCTATGGAAGCTTCCAGGCGGAAGGCCTGGTGCCCCAAGACACTCTAGCTGAGCCGGGATAACCGGTCAATAACATCCCCCCCAATTCCTGGTATTCTTGATATACAAGAATCCCTGGAATTAGGAGGTTCTAGGGAAGGGAGGCTAGAGTGAAAATAAATATCTGGTGCATATGGAAGCACAAGGGGAAAGGCTTCTGACTGGCCAATCTGAGTCATAGAGTGGTGCTTGGCTTGTAAGGCATGTGCAAGTACACTCAGAGGAGAACAGGGGCCAGTGGCAGTACAGGTCATCTATTATCAAAATAGGTATGGATTCAAGCTGTGGAGCTGCCAGGAAGGTGCAGCCATATGGCTTTGTTTATCTAAGAGGGGGCTGATAGCAATCTGTTTGATTTCCATTAATAAACAACTTTAAAGTAGACGTCCCCCGTTGGCTCATGGCTATCATTCCAGATGGAAGGATATAGTGAGATACTTCCAGTATCATCTATAAAGTATCATGAGTCAGGATCTCAAGATCAATGCTGGGGGAAACTATGGGGTCATAGTGGGGAGTCAGTAATGGACTGTAAGGGATCTGCAGGGAGCTGCAGGAAATAAAGAAGGCAGGTAGCTCCCCATGGTCAAGGACATGAGTGATGCTATATCACAGGTTCTTGATCAAAGCTTCTACAGTTATTCCATCTTGAGTTTGGCAATGCATCCAATCTTTGCTCTGAAGTCACAGAACTTGGCCCTGGGCAGAGCTTTGGTGAGCATGTCAGACATGTTGGCAGCAGTTGGGATCCAGTTCATTTTGATACCCTCCTTCTTGGACTGTTCCTTGAGGAAGTAGAACCTGGTCTCCATGTGCTTCAGTCTGGATGACAGCTTCTCTTGGTTCCAGGCACTAAGGGCAGCTTGGTTGTCACCATTGATGGTGAGGGGAGGGGGAACTATGCCGGTGGCAGAGTGTTGTAGCTTTCTCAACCACATTCCCTCTTGAGCAGCAGAGGTAGCTGCCATGAACTCAGCTTCTGTAGTGGACAATGCTGTGGCAGATGCCTGGATCTTAGATGCCCATGAGATTGCTCCCCCCTGGTTGAGGAAGACGTAACCTGTTGTGGACTTCCTTGTGATTGGACAGGCAGCATGGTCAGAGTCACAGTAACCAATGAGGGGTTTGTTTGAGAAGGTGTAGGTGATGCCATGGTCTGGGGTGTTAGACAGATACTTGAGGATACCAGTTGCAGCTTCCATGTGGTCATGCAAGGGGTGTGCACTGTGCCTGGCCAATCTGTTGACTGCTTGGGCAATGTCAGGTCTTGTGTTAACTGCCAGGTAGTTGAGGGAGCCTACAATTTGGGCAAGTGGTAGGCCTGTGTCTGGGGCATCTTTGCTGGCATAGGGCAGTGGAGCATCTAGTAAAAGGGGCACAGGGAATCTGGTGCTGTTGGGGTCAGGAAGCATGTTGTGGGCGCGCAGCAGGTCTTGGATGAACCTCGATTGGCAGATGTGGAGGGTGCCAGCTGATGCATTCCTTGTGATTTAATAGCCAACAAAAACTGAGGGGTCACCAAGATCTCTAGTCTTGTAAAGCGTCATGATGGTGTTTTTGTACTTGTCTACGATGGTTTTGTCAAAGGACAGCATAAGGAAGTCATCAACCCAGAGGAGTACCCAGATGATGGGTTTGTTTGTTGAGCTGGGGAGCACAAATAGACCTTGGTCTACGTCTACTTCTTTGAATCCAATAGCTTTCATATCTTCCTTTACCTTGAGGTACCATTGTCTGGAAGCTTGTTTGAGACCATAAAGGCATTTCCACATACGGCAGACCCTGTGGTCGTGTTCGAATCCTAGTGGTTGGGTGCAGTGCAGTTCTTCTTCAACTATTCCATTGAGGAAGGCTGTGGAAACGTCTAACTGGGCTAGGTTTGCCTTTGGGTTTGCTGCCATTGAGAGGATGTAACGAATGGTAGCATGTTTAGCCACTGGTGCAAAAACTTCATCATAGTCCATTCCTGGGCGTTGGGCATACCCTTTGGCAACTAGCCTTGCTTTATACCTGACAATTTCTCCATCAACTGACTGTTTGATGTCAAATACCCACTTGGTTCCTATGGCTTTTGCTCCTGATGGGAGTTCTGAGAGGGACCAGGTGTTCATCTATGCAAGGGCTGCTAGTTCTTCTTTCATAGCGGCCTTCCATTCTTTGGCTTGAGGGCCAGAGAGAGCTTCTCTTTCATTCTTGGGAATGATAACTTGGTCTGCAGCTAGGAAGGCTAGAAAGTTAGGGGAGTGTCTCTCTCTGCCACTACGTCTAGGTTCAACTAGGGATGGGTCTACTTCTGGGGGTGGTGGAGCATCAGGGCTAGGAGGTGTGGCTGGAGGTAGCTCCTGGTGTGGTGGAGATGAGGGGTTATGGGGATTTTCAATTTCCTGAGGGATGTGTTAATCTCCTTGTTCTACTGTTTGGTTATGAGGTGTACTGGCTGCTGGTGTGAGAGTGGATGCTGGTGGAGTGTAAGTCGACTGGTACACTGTTTCTGGGTTAGAAGAGAGGTTGTCTGGTAGTCCCCACACCTGTGGGTTGGTCTGATATTTAGCTTGTATGGCCAGGATGTACTCTCTTTCTACGAGTTCAGACTGGGTGGGGATAGCAGGGGGAAGTAGAGGAGGGTCATCTTCATCAACTTCTAAAGGGATATCATCTTCATAGGTTCCTAGTACCACAGCGTCTGCACCTGGGAATCCTTTTTGACCTGCCAGGTTTTCAAATTCATTGAAAGTTATATCTCTGGCATCAAAAAAATTGTGTGAGGAGTCTACCACTCTGTAGGCTTTTCTTGAGTCTGAGTATCCAATGAGCCTAGTGATCTTGGCTGAGGGTGAGAATTTGAAATCCCTTGATTTGGGTGGGACATGTACATATGCTGTGCATCCAATTGTCCTGAGGTGGTCTATCTTAGTTTTGAAACCATGGAATAGTTCATATTGTGTTTTGTTGGACTCAGAGGTTGGTGAGAGGTTTCTGAGGATACTTGCATTTTGACCATTTCTGCCCAGTACCTGTTGGGGAATTTAGATGAGAGAAGAAGGGCTGTGGACCTGTCATGCAGAGTTCTGTTCAGTCGCTCTGCTGCACCATTCGTAGAGGGGTTTCCTGGAACTGTGAAGTTGATGGTGATTCCTTTCCTTTTGCACCAATTTTTTAATTTGTTGCAAATGTATTCTGATCCATTGTCGCAAAAAATGGTTCCAATTTTGTTTTGGGTGAGGACCTCATATCGTTCAAGCTCAGTGAATGTAACACTGGATACTGCATCTTTGGTTTTGTGAAATGTAACAATGGAGTATTTGGAGTAATCATCCAGAATGCCTTGGAAGTAGAGGCTGCCATTCAGGCCAGGAACTTTCATCTTACAACTCATGTCAATGTGAATGATTCCCATAGGTCTGGTAGCTCTGGTGTGAGATGTGGGATAGGGGTTTTTGTCCATCTTAGATAGAATGCATATCTCACAGGTTTGCTTACTCATTTTTCTAAATGCAGATGATGTGATGTCGTTACCAATGACCATGTCTTCTGAGGCCATTCTTGCTAAGGAGCTGTAGGCTAAATGTCCTAATCTGATGTGTTGAAGTTCAGCTGTCATAGGGGTTTTTCTGGAGACAGCTGCCATTGCTACAGCAGTGGTGTATTCAGACCCTCTGATAAGGGTAGGATCATGTTTGACTACAGGAACTAGGTACAGGAGCCGTCTTTTGGATCCTGAGATGATGACTTTGTTATTGATGGTCATGGTGCCTTTGTCAGATGTGAACTTTATTTCCATGTTGGGCACATTTTTGATGGCTGATGCCATTGAGAACAAGTTGGGTGTGTTCTTATCTGAGTTAAGGTGAACATTGAGAAGGTTGTGGAGTTTCCCATTTTCTCCTCTGATCAGGGCTGTGCCAGACTTTGTAATGTAAGTGTGACCAGAGGCTGTAAGGAATTTTATGGGAGCTATGTCTTCTATGTCATATAGAAGGCTGGCATCTCCAGTCATGTGGGAGGTTGCACCTGTGTCCATGATCCTGTTTTTGTATATGCTGCGTGTGTTGCGTGTTGTAGCATGGAGGGCATATTGGGTGGATGGTTGTTTGTCTGGATCTGGCTGGCTAGGACTTCTGTTGGCTATGAAGGATATTAAATCTTCATTCATGGGAGGGTAAAAGTCCATTTTGTTGAGCTGTGGGTATGGTACCAGATCTGTGGATGGATCTATGTTTTCAA
>JACBWV010000300.1:209393-242895 GCA_013435795.1 Chlamydomonas sp. ICE-L
CCCCCCCAAAAATACACCCCAAAACACCTACACACAACCAAACCAAAAACAACAAACACACACACCACCACCACCCCCCCCCCCCCCCCCCATGCGTCAGCCCTAATCACTCCCCTCTCTCCCTACCCGCCATTCCCTTTAACCCCCCGGCCCCGCAAGCCACTCTGTCCCCCCCCCACACCCCCCCCCCCCCCCCCCCCCCCCCCCACCCCTCCCCCCCTTCTCAATAAGGAGGTTCGTCCCAGCCCTTGCCAATGAATCCACCGTCGGCTTAACGCCGCAGAGCGTTCATCACTGGCTACAAGAGACCATCTCTAGGAAGTAGGGGTGATGGAGAACGAGTAGTAGAGCGTCCACACCAAAACTAAATTAGATCTAGCATTTGGATCATGCACCACATGTCCCCTGCTTCAGGTACAGTACAAGAACTTCAGGCACAGAGACTTATTGTATTGGTCCAATTTTTTTTTTTTTGTTACAAAGGGGGAACCAGGAAAAGGCGCAACTGATCAAAAACTAGCCCTTTCCAAGAGAAAAGACAAAAGAAAATTCAAGAGGCTAAGGGACATGAAGGGACGGACACCACCGGGCGACGTATAGGACAAAGGAGACGGAACAGAAGACAAACAAAACAGAGAGGCAGGAAGAAGCCAAAAACAGGAAGCCCAAGAGAAGGGGCTGGACTACTAGAAAAAGACCTATGAAGGGGGGGGGGCCATAACATTGCAACCTCTAACAGTCACCGGATCAGAAGACTGAAAGAGGAGATGCAAACGAAGGATGTGTATGCAGACTGGTATTTCAAAAGGAGAACTTGCTGATGAGAAATTCAAGACAGAGGGGAATGAGTCTCAAACAGCACAACACATGTCTAAGGAAAAAAAAGCCACACTAAAAAAGGACCTCCAGCCCATACCCGCAAAATTGCAGTCGCTCAGCCGAATTGCCAGAAGCAGCTTCGCACAGCAAAGTTAGAAGGCGGCCGGAGAGCAGACATGCTAGGGCGAAAAAAGGAACCTCCGAAACTCCAATTGTCGCCTCAAAGCTTAGTCTGACTAGGTATCTAAGCAGCTGACAGAAGGCCAGCAGGGATGGAGGAGGAGATGGAGGATTTGAGAGGAAGGAGGAAGTGGGGGGTGGGGCTCGGAAGAAGGGAAATCAGAGAGAAGGTTTGCTTCTGAAGTACTAAGGATGGGGGTCGGGTGGTCCCAATATAAACTGAAGAGAAGATGAAGCAGAGACAGAATCAAGAATCTAGATCTTGATCGGATCTTAGCGCAGATCCGGCCCTTGAATCTCGGTCCGTCTAGACCCAGATCTGGAACGTGGTCGTGAGGTGTCCCAAATCTGCGAACTAATCCTGATTGGGGCAGGGTCTTGATCTTGGGCTTGGGCGGATCTGTAGGTCAGGGTTTAGATCAGGGTCTAGAGATGTGGTGGCTGGCTGGGTCTGGGTCAGGGCTAGAGCAGGGTCTGATCCAGGGATGGGCTGGATCTGGGAGAGGGTCTAGGCAGGTCTAGATCCGGGGGTAATGGGCTGGATTGGGTAGGGTCTAGGATCAGGGTCTATAAGGGCTGGGCTGGGTCTGGGCTTGGGTCGGGATTGTAGGGAGAGCTGGGGCCATGGGATTGTCATTTCCATGGTGTGGGTATCAGGGCTCCTGGGTCACGGGAGGGACCCCAGTCATGTTTTTTTTTTTTTTTTTTTTTTACAAAGGGGGGAGGGAACCAAGAAAAGCGCCGCCGCAACTGATAAAACCTAGCCCGTTGTGACCAGAAGAAAAGGACAAAGAAAGAAAAAAGGGGCAAGAAGGCTAAGGGACAGCTATAGGGACGGAACACCACCCTGGACTGGGCGGGTAAGGGGGGGTACGCAGCCGAATTGGCTACGACGTTATGCTCCTTGATGAAGGCCCATCGGTGGCTGGGTTGGAGGACAAAGTGCTTGGCCATCGTCAGCCAACGGAGGGTGGCAGGGGCAAACTCTCCTGAGGAAGACGGAAGGACTGCAGAGTTCCACAAGATCTCAGTGTATTGTAGGTGATGAAGGGCTCAAAGATGATGACCCATTGATTACAGCTTCAAACACTAGATTATCGCCTTCCGACCATGCAGTGCCCATCCATCCCTATGGAAACAACCTTCCAACAACACACCTCATTTTCCGTCCATGCCCATCACCTAAACCAAGTGCTCTCCTCCCAAGCACTCTCGTGGTGGCACCGTCTCAAGGACCATTTGCCGCTCAGCTCATCAACAAACGAGGGCTCAACCTCCCCTCCCGCTGCTGTCCAATACCTTGATCTTTCATCCTCTCGCTTCTAGGCCAGACCCCTGGCGGGATATGCTGTCCTCCTTCCTGAACTTCCACCTTCCCAAAAAATGGAAGCTTCTTCCCGCTTGTGGCCCCCTGCTGGTCCCTTGAGAGGGCCAGACCCCCACTGGAGAGGACCGTCTTGGGAAGGCAGGTCTGGCACACGTCCGGTTCCACCCTCTCACCCTTCCTGCCCTTTCCCCCCAAGGACACCCCCCAAGCTGCCCTCATCACCCTACGCAAGAAAACCTCGAGAAGCATGGTTACGGGCAGGACTTTGAGGAGCAGCTGATCCAGCAAGGCCCTCCCCCCCCCACCAGAGGCAAGAGCTCTTGGAACCATGGCTGGTTGGTCTTTGGGAGGACCTCCAACTGGACCCAACAACATGGGGTCTCCACCTCCATGATGATACTGAGGTGAACCTTCTTGAACTCTCTGTGCGCCAGCACGGCAGGCCCTTCTTCACCAACATATCATGCAACAAAGCCCCAGTTCCCACCATTTTGTGCCAGGTTTATACCGAGGAACGTGATGCTTGCCCAGGCTGTGGGAGCATTCTACCCCCCTCCACCTTGGACACTCACCCTAGCACTAAACCCTGACCTGAGAGGCCTCCGTGGTCTTGAATCCCGATGGATTGCCTCAGCAACAGAGAGAGCGGCTCGTTGTCACCCCTATTCCAGTCCCCTCCCTGAAGACCTCCCACAGAACGCTTGGGTGGACTACAACGTGTCCGCCCCTCCCGTCCATGGCCCAGCGGAGAGAACTGCTCAAAGACAAGACGAACCTCCAGTCTCCCTCCCTCTACGTGCAGGCTTTCGCAGGTGTGGGTACGCCTCGCTGACAAGACTCTCCACCGTCCTTATCCATCACTTGCCGGAGCTTGCTTCATGGCACCCTGGGCTTGCAAATGCGTTCTTGCATCATGTACGATGGACGCTTCCAACGGGTCAACCAAGACGACCCCCCCCCTCCGTAGTTTGCTCCAGCCCTGACTGCTTGCAGCGCACACTGCTGGAACAATATGTCTCACGCTTTCTTGGAATGCCCTGATTCTGCCCCTGTCATAGGCCTGGCTCCCTTTCCACTTGGGAGACCCTCACCGGTGGGGCAGCGCCTTCCTCGTTGCCCCTTCTTCCTCCTCGGTGACGACCTCACCCTTTGGCCCGGACACCCCCTCCTCCTCTACCCTAAGGTTGTGTCCTTCCTGCGTATAACCACCTTGGGCGCGATATGGCAGGTCGTTCGTCCCTGGCTGACGACTGGACCATTGAGCCTCCTTCACCACAAGGCTATCTGCCTTGCCTTGGCCACCTCACCAAGCCATCGCCAGGGACTGGATGCGCACCCAGACGGATCTTCGACACCTTGATAATGGCGCCTTCTGTCAAGATTGGTGGCGTGGCCTAGGTTGCTCTCTCACAGTGGCTTCCTTTGCAAGCTTATGGGCCACCCCCCGATCTTTTGCACCATGATTGGGGTCACTCCGGTGACCAGGAGCCTGATACCCGCATCATGGAAATGACAATCCCATGGCCCAGCGCTCCCTACAATCCAGACCCAATCCAAGACCAGCCCAAGCCCTAGTTCTAGACCCTGATCTAGACCCTGACCCCAGATCCAGCCCATACCCGGATCTAGACCTTGCTCTAGACCCCGACCAAGACCCAGCCCATTCCCGAGCTCTAGACCTGATCTAGACCCTGACCTAGGTCCAGCCAAGCCCCAGCTCTAGGCCACCGATCTGACCTGACCTAGATCCAGCCCAAGCCCAAGTTCAAGACCCTGCCCCAGATCAGGATCAGGTTCCAGATTTTGGACACAGCACACGACAACGTTCCATATCTGGGGCTAGATCTGGACCCAAGTTCAAGGTCCAGATCTGCGCTAAGATCCAGATCCAGATCTAGATCTTGATACTGTCTCTGTCTTCATTCCTGTTGTTACATGCCCAGACCAGTCTTTAGGTTTCGCTTTGCTTCCAATTGTCTTTCTTCTGTTTCTGGTTGCCTCCCTGCTTTTGGCTTGTTTTTGCAGTTTCTCCCTTAGTTTGCTTCCCCTAGTTCATCGTTCCACCCTTTGTTGCCTCCTTAGTTTTACCCCCTCAGTTTGGCATATTAGTCCCCCCCCCACCATACCCCCTCCCCACCCTTTTTCCTCTTAGTTTTGACCCATATTTCCTTTTTAGTCCTCCATAGTTTGCATCTCTCTTTCAGTCTTTGAATCCGGGTGGTGAAGTAGAGGTTGCAATTTTATGGGCCACCCCCCCCATTATAGCCCCCCCCCCCTTCATAGGTCTTTTTTCTTAGTAGTCCTAGCCCCCTTCTCTTGGGCTTCCTGTATTTGGCTTCTTCCTTGCCTCTCAGGTTTGTTTGTCTTCTGTTCCTGTCCTCCATTGTCCCTTACGTCGCCCAGGTGGTGTCCGTCCCTTAGCTGTCCTCGTACATGGACAAGGAACGCATTGCAGCCCAGGGTGCCATGAAGCATGCTCCGGCAACTTTCTCAGCCGACTTTTTCCAAACTTTCTTACCTCCGATCTTTTTCGGCTTTCGCATCTTTCGCGCAGCTTCTTGAGCTTCGCAACCACCCTTCAATTCGTTGCGGGGCGTGCGGCATGCACTTGGGCGACTTTTCACTCCTCTGGCCAATCTCAACTTCGACAGCCTTTCTCTCTCTCTTCCCTCTTTACGTTTCTGTGTTCTTGTTCTCGTCTTGAAGCTCTCAAGGAGACGCCTATACCTTTTCTTTTGATCGAGGCTCGTTTTTTACGAAAACGCCAGGTCAACACCTTTCCCTCAGCTTGTTAGCCTCTGGCCATCTTTCAGCACCTTTCAGCACCTCCAACTTTCTCAACTCCGATCTTTTTCAGCATCCGCATCTTTCGCGCAGCTTCTTGAGCTTCGCAACCACCATCAATTCGTTGCGGGCGTGCGGCATGCACCTGGACGATTTTTTCATTCCTCTGGCCGACCTCAACTTCGACAGCCTTTTTCTCACTCTTCCCTCAATACGTTACAGTGTTCTTGTGCTCGTCTTGAAGCTCTCAAGCCGCTCAGTGTGCGAATTGCCCTTCTTGATACTCTCTGCTTCCCCCTTCAGCCCTGCAATAGCAGCAGTGTCTCAGCCAGCCTGGTCTGACACTCGAGTTTCCCCACACACTTTCAGCCCTTCCTTCTTTGCATGGGAGTCAATCCTACACCTGGTATACTTCTCCCAGCCCCTTTCAGCTATCATGGCCTCTTCTGTTCCTTCTCTCTGACAGCCCCATGCAGCTTCCCCCCATGGCTCAGCACATGCTAAGAAGATCCCAATGGACCACTGATGTGCGAGACATCCCCCAGACTCTACAGCAAGCCCCATGGATGACCAGCTCTCAAGTCTCGCACATCCTTCCATGCCCACACACCTTCTTACTGGAAGTTGGTAAAGCAGCAGTTGAGCCCCAAGAGCTGCCAGCCTTTCTCACCTTCCTCCTCCAGTACTTCACCCCCCTTCTCCATGGTATGCCGCCAATGGGGCGATGCGGGTCCCATGCAAAAGCTTATTGGTGCATCAACCTTGCACCCACTGCCCGATATTACGCTGACCTTTCCAGGCGGCTATCTCATTCTGGCAACTTAACTGTGGAGTGGGGACAGCGACAGATCCTCATCCCCCTATCCTCTGCTCCTCCCCCTCTCCCCTCTTCACACCGCCGCCTTAAATTCTTCAACGTACCCTCCACATGCGCACGCATTGGCCTTCCTGAGGCCATCCTCTTAGCGGCCGGCTACAAGACAATTCCTGCCCACCTTTCCAACTTCCCCCTTGCTCCCGTCCCGGGGGCAGTCATTATCCTCCGCTACAGTCTTGGCGTGAACGCCAACGCTGCCGTCTTCATCGTGGATATCATCCCACCCCCAGAAGACCCCTTCCTCCACCGCCTGCCACCCTTTCTCCCCTCCCTCTCCCTCCCTGGTAGACCCCCCTTCAGCACCTTCTTGGATCAAGATCCTCTCTCTTTCCCCCTCCCCTCCCATTCTGCTCGTTCCCACCTCTTCACCACATCCCCTCTCACTTCTTTCCAGGGCCCTTCTGCTTCTACCCTCCCCTTTACTTCCCCTCCTCCTCCTCCTCCATCCCCCCTCCCCTTCCCTTCCCCTTCTTCCAACATGGAACCCATCGGGGCCCCCGACCTATGGTACCCCTCCTCATTCTCTCCATTTCCCCTGTCCCTCCCACCGTCCAGTCCACAGCACTCTCACCCCACCCTCCTTCTCAACATGGTCCACCACACCATCCCCCTCTCCCAACAGCCCCTACATGTTTCCCTCTACTGAGGCACTCCTCCATGCCGGTTCCCTCAGAGCTCGCCCCAGGTTACAATCTTTTTCAAGCCTTCTCCTGTCGGAGACACACACAGACCCAGTGACTTCAGCAGCCCCCATGGACAGCACCGCCAACACTGAGCCAGGAACTTCACCCGCACCCCCTTCTTCAGATGAAGCACAAGTTTCATACTCCACTTCAGATCCACAGGCAGCTCATCCACATCACCCAGGTGCAGAATTAGATCTAGCCGCAGCTACAGCACCAGAAGCAGCACACTCTCAAGCAACTTCTTCAGCATTAGCTCCTTCTCACGCTTCTGTACCAGCATCTGCCCATCAAGAGCAACAACCACCATTAGATTCACAACTTACATCATTTGCACCTTCCACTCCAAGATCTGTTTCTCGGCTTTAGCAGTACCAACATCAGCAGCCTCAGCCTCAGCCTCAGCCCAGGCCACAGCCACAGCCTCAGCCACAGCCTCAGCCTCAGCGTCAGCATCAGCATCAGTATCAGCTCTAGCATCAGCTCCAGCTCTCTCAGCCTCGGCATCAGCAGCCTCAGCCTTAGCCTCAGTCTCAGCCTCAGAGTCAGCATCAACATTAGCATCTGTATTAGTTCTAGCATCAGCTCCAGCTCCCTCAGCCTCAGCATTAGCATCAGACCAAGCAACACTAGCATTAGCATCAGCATCATCCACAGTGCTATCACCATCAGCACCCTCAGCAACCTCAGCACCAGCATCAGGATCAGCATCAGCATCAGCTCAACCTCCCTCAGCAGCATCAACCTCAGCTCCAGCAACAGCATCAGCATCAGTAGCTAAAGGCTCAAAAAACAAAACAAAAAAATGGACTCCATTACAAAACCAAGCTGCACTAGCACAGGCACCTGCAGTAGGAGCCTTGGTTCAGCCACCAACGACAGCAACATTGGTCTCGGCTTTAGCACCCGCTGCATTGCCTACAGTATCAGCATCACTTGCTTTAACACCTGCACTGGCTTACACAGCTTTGCCACCGGTAGAGGAATCGGATCTTCCTACAGCAGCAGATGTTTTGACACCACCAGTAGCAGACTCAGTGTTGACACCCACAGCAACAGCTTTGGTACCCACACAATCTCCTATAGCATCCTTTCCCCCCTCTCCGCTCCCCTCTAACTCTGCACTAGCAGAGTCTCCATCTTCCCCTGTCCAAGATTCCTTCCTCTCCATCGCTCCCCCCTTATCCTCATCCCCCTCTCCAGCCCCCTTTAACTCATCTCATCCAGAGTCTCCCTCTACCCCAGCTCAAGTCCCTCCTATCTCCGCCGCCCCTTCCCCTCGCAGACCCATCGCTCCCAACCCCCGACCCATCTCTAATGCAGCAGCTGCTGCTGGTGCTGCCGCCATCTCAAGGGCAAACCAGACTCCTCCTGCCCATCCCTGTCCCCTTCCTTTTCACCTCCCTCCCTCTCCTGTCCCTCCCTCTTCCTCCAGCCCACTGGCCACCCGACGTCCCTCCCACACCCTTCCTTACCTCTCTCCGCCATCACCCACCACCCTCCAGCCACCAGCAATCTGGACTCTCTATCAAACACCCAGCATGATCCGCTTTGCTGCCCCATTTGTCTCAACCCCTTTGGGACCGAGCCCCCTTATTGGACACCTTGTGCGCACTCCTTCCACTTCACATGCATCACGACTTGGTTCACGATAGGACACTCCTCGTGTCCCAGCTGCAGGGGCGACTGCAGCCCAGCCCCCCTTCGATTTGGCATCCAACCTATTATTGATAGTGACAGCGATGACAACGAAGAGTTCTCCGAACCCTTTTATATCCCTCTCATCCCCTCCCCTTCTTCTCTTCCTCCCCCTCCATCCCCACTCGAGGACTTGGCCCCCCTGCTCCTCCCTACTCCTCCCTCTACCTCATCTATCCCCTCGCTTTCTTCTTCCAGCCTGGGCATCCACTCGGCACTTGGAGCATACACCCCCCCAGATCCCACCTCCCCCGTCCCTGCTCCTTCTCCCCTTCTCTAAACTCCTCCTGCCACCCCCCCTTCCACTTCACGTGCTGACAACGCACGTTGGTGGCGCTCAGCCCCTCCCCCTCTACAGGCAACCTCCCCCGCTCAAGCTTCCCCCCCTCACCGTGCCACCTCCTCTCTTCAGGCCTTTCACCCCTTACAGGCCGTCCCTCTTCAACAGGCTGTCCACTCTCGCAAGAGAACTCGGACAGTCCCAGAAGACCAACAGCCCTGGTGGGCAGTCTCTCTTCCCAGCACCTCTCTCTCTGAAATGTCCCCCAGGTCAACCCCGCAAATCTGCACGCTTAAATATCAGCGGCAACACACAAACACACTAACACACCTTTCTTTCACTAACACACGTTTCTAGGTCGCTAGGTCGCAGCACGAAGCGCGAACGTGCTCACTTGCAAGCTCTGGACGAAACATGAACATTATGTGAATTAGAACTAGAAGAACCATAGTTGGCGTGGCTTCATCCCACCCGGCCCAGGCCACGAACGCGGTGCCACGCACGGCCCTGCCGCTGAGCTGTGGCTGAAGTCCGTGCTAAAAATAGCGCAAGTGCCCTAGGTGACTGTTTCGTCCATTGTGATGCTTGCATGTTTCGCCTCGATTTTTTGACGATAATTCCATTCCCAAACCTATGTATGCGCACATGATTGGATGGTACGAATTTGAAATGATGACAAATATTACCCAATAATTGTCGCTTTTGGCCCAAAAAGCACAAACCTTAGCTCCTTTTCTTGAATTGCGATGCTCATATGTGGTCTCTTGAGAATATCTCCGGTATCAATAAGTCATATAATTGGTATATCTTATATAATGTTTTGTTTTTTTGTGATTTGAAGTGAAACCTGAAAAGGAGGTTGTGACACACGGACGGACGGACACACAGTTTTGACAGGCTAATCCCTCAATCAAAAATTTTGTATTTTTTTTCATTCGGGTAAACAAAAAAATTGACTCCATTACAAAATAATGGGCGCCTGGATGCGCGTCCCGAATGAAAATGTTTATATTATCATGAATTTAATTAAAAATTTTAATTGTATAATTCTATTAATATATAATTGTCTAATTAATTAAATAAATTATATTAATTAATGAATAACATGATTAAATTGAATGAATTGAATTCTTTAAATCGATTGATTAATTAAACAGCAGTTATTAATTAATTAATTAATAACATAATTGATTTTATTATATTTAATTAATTATTAATTTAATTGTATTAATTAACGAATTAAATTGTATTTAATTGATGCATTTGATACACTCAAAATTGAATTGTATTGACTTGAATTGAATGCATTAAATTGATTTGAATTGTATTCATTTTGATTTAATTTAATTGAATCGATTGATGAAGCTTTGTTTACTACTGAGTAAGGACAATTTACATTTTTACGCGTTGTTAAATTCGAAGCAATATTAAACGTGCCTGGACTATCATGTATATTGCCTTTATTGGCAACCATTTGATGCACACGGAAAGTAACCAATCAGAGGTATGGTTGTTTTGGGGGATTTGTTCGGTCAGCCGCAATACCGCATACAAGCTTGATGTGGCTTCATTCCCCACATTTCTGGCAATCAATTCGAAAACCCCAGGACACGAGCCGCTTGTTGCCTCGTACAATATTGTAATACAAGACCGCAGCGTAATATGCGGTCTGGCACGTGTTTTGCCAATGAGGTTGTTGAGTCAGCTAGGCGTGTCCCTGGCGTATGTAGGATTGAACACATAGTCTTGACAGCCTAGACAAGTGGCATCTGAATTATGTTCAACCACTGGCATTCAAACCTCTAAGCAACTTAACCCTGAACACATTAGAAGTCATGGGCAGGACATGGGGCAAATAGTCGAGAAAAAGTTGATATGCAGAATGCGAGAAAGTGAGAGGAGGGAGGCTGGGAGTTTCAAAAGTAGTGGAGTAAGTAGGTCCTCATAGCGGAATAAGGTACATTACATTTGACAACTTGTGTGCAAGCAGATACACACACATCTGGCTATCCATGCACTGCCACACAGCACGGTGCATGCAGAGACACACACATATGGCTATCCATGCACTTCCATCCACACAGCACTGTGCACGCACATACACACACATAGCTGGCTATCCATGAACTACCTCACAGCACTGAGCATGCACATACACACACATATGGCTATCAAAGCACTGCCACAAAGCACTGTGCACGCTCATACACACACATTTGGCTATCCATGCACTGCCACACAGCAGTGTGCACACACATACACACACATACCTGGCTATCCATGCACTTACGGGAAGCACTATGCATGCACTTACACAAACATCTGGCTAACCATGCGCTACAAGACAACCACATGCAAACACTCAAGCATGCACACACAAAACAACTGGCTACACATACACCGTCGCACAGCCATGTGCTAGTATATACACACATATGGCTTTCCATGCACTACAAGACAACCCCATGCAAACACAAACACACTCAAATACACACACATGCATGCATAATTCAAATGGCTATCCATGCATTGCCACACAGCACTGTGCACGCACATACACAAACATATGGCTATCCATGCACTGCCACACAACACTATGCACGCACATACACTTACATCTGGTTATCCATGCACTGCCGCACAGCACTGTGCACGCACATACACAAACATATGGCTATCCATGCACTGCCACACAACACTATGCAAGCACATACACTTACATCTGGTTATCCATACACTGCCACATAGCACTGAGCAAACACATACACACACATCTGGCTATCCATGCACTGCCACATAGCACTATGCACGCACACACACACATCTGCCTATCAATGCACTGCCACACACCACTGTGCACGCACATACACACACATATGGCTATCCATGCACTGCCACACAGCACTATGCACGCACACACACACACCTCTGGCTATCAATGCACTGCCACTCAACACTGTGCACGCACATACACACACATCTAGCTATCCATGCATTGCCACACAGTACTGTGCATGCACATACACACACATATGGCTATACATGCACTACAAGACAACCCCATGCAAACACTGACACACTCAAATACACACGCATGCACACACAAAACAACTGGCTACACATACACTGTCTCAGAGCCTTGTGCTAGTATATACACACACATCTGGCTTGGAATGCACAGCATGCCCCTCCTAGGAGTACCTTTGTCTGCACCAACGCGCAAGGGTCTTACACCCCTTAAACTCTTTGAGCACATTTCTTGGCTTCGAGAAACGCGAGTGGATATGGCAGTGCTCACTGAAGTAAGGTCAACCTCATCACCCGAGGACCTTCTTCAACACCTCCCAGGCGCGGGGGCAATCTGGCCAGGCGCAAGATTTTTCTTTTGCCCTGGTACAGGGCACACTGAAGGCATCATCCTGATATTAAGCCCTCACTGCCCCATCACAGATCCCGTCCTAAGACCTATCCTAGGTCCAACAGGCCGCATTCTAGGCATCGATGCTTTCATTGGTGACTCCGTCATCACCATTTTGTACGTCTATGCTCCGGCCTAAGCTGCTGACAGAGAAGACTTCTTTTTCAACTGCGTGCGTCCCAACCTTCCCACTGACGGACGCCTCCTTCTCGTTGTTGGTGATTTCAACTGCATTCTTGACCCCCTCGATGCGGTCTACCCTCCTCACAGACTTAATATTGACCCCATGAGTCGCATGCAGGGGGCACCTCCCCTTGCAGACATCATGGACACCTACAGCCTACAAGACATCTGGATGAACACGCACCCGACTGCCAAAGACTTCACACATTGGAGCATCCCAGCCTCCTCGGGCGGTAGGCTTGACCGCTGGCTGGCTTCAGACTCCCTCCTAGCCCTCTTCACAGCCACTTCCTCCATTCTCCCTACCTCTGGCTTTATCTCTGACCACCGCCCTGTGTCTATAACCCTCTCCTTCCTGGGCCACGCTCCACCCAAGGGCCAAGGGCTGCAAGGGTTCCCCCTCCTCCTCCTCAACATTCCAGAAGCTTGTGATGAGCTCAAGAACATCATCGCTTCACAATCCCTCCTCCTAAACCTCTTACCCGATTCAGACATCGTCACAAAATGGGACAACATGAAGGAAGTTATTCGCACCAGCAGTTGGGCCATTTACATGAAGCATCGCCGTGCCCGCCAGCGTGCCGACCGCTTAGCAGAGGACGACGCCGGGCAGGAATTCTCACAGGTGCATTTCTCCCCTGATGCAATTTCTTTCCTGGCACGCCTCAACATAGCCAAGGCTAAGGCATTAGCAGCAACACTCGCTTGGCAGCAACTCCTTGCTCCAATGCTCAAAGCTCTACCTATCCTTGAGCACACTTTTGGGGATTCATCTTCCTTCTACTTCCACCACCTTTCCCGTTCCCCTCACCCCCCAGTCCACATCAAGCTTATCCAGCCTCCAGGTCCACCCCAGCATCACCCCCTTTCTGTGGCTGACCTCTCTTCAATGATCGTCGGTATTTAGTACTTCTTTGAGGGTCGTTTGAAACAAAGAAAATCCTGTTTGAATTGTTCGTTTGATTCATTCTTAGATTCAATCGGAGATAACCTTGATTCAATCGATCTTTGTTTCCTGTTTGAATCAGTCGGCCATCAAACCTACCGATTGATATCCGTTTGAAACAATGTCATCTGAAGTCTGTTGCAATCAAATTAATGCTCAAGTACAGATTAATCAAGCCGCCATCAACGTGCCCCCTGAAAAACGTTTGAAACAATGTTGGTTGTTTCAAATATGACTCAAACAATGTTCAAATATATCTTAATCAAGCCGTCATCAATGTGCACCTTGAAAAAGGTTTGAAACAAGGTTTGTTGTTTCCAACATAACTCAAACGATGGTCAAATAGATCTTAATCAGGGATGAATTCTGTTGAGAAACGGATTGTTACAAATCGATGATTACATGCTTTGATTCCAGTCTAGTTTCAAAAGGAAAACTATTGTGTAACCCTTGTATCATTAAAGAGTTTTACCTATAAAATAGAAATGACGCAGCTGAGAAGTTAGAACGGGGGACCGTGCCCACCTAGATATGCACTGGCCATACGTCTAGCCCCCTAAATCTAAGAAAAGGGACCAGCCGGCACGCGGCCCACAACCTCACCAACTAAGGGCATCAAGGCGAACCTCCCCACTCACCCACTCCACATGCATAACGCAAGACGGGGCCACTCAACACCACGGTCAACACCACTATACCCTCCAACACAATATCCTGTCTCTCCACCCTAGGGATCATGTCGCTAATTATCTATCCCCGGTTCACTATTCTGAGGTCGCCCATATTGATTTCAGCCCATCCATAGTTCTGGCCATCAGCATCAAGCAGCTTCATCTCCTCCATGATGCCTTTTTCATGCCTTACGGCGAGCACGGTCGCTCCCGCTCGGGTCGTTAAGGCCTGTTCTTGATCTGCATACAGCATATATGTAAGGATGGATGGATGGATGGACTGGATGGATGGATGGATGGCTGGATGGGATGGATGCATGCATGAGTATGGCATGGATTGGATGAGGATGGATGGATGGATGGATGGATGGATGATGGATGGAATGGATGTAGGTATTAGGTATGGAGGGAGTAGGGAGGTACAGTGGTGAGGGAGGGAGCAGTGGGAGGGAGGGAGATGTTTTACGGTCTTGCGAGTTTCTGTCTGACTCGGTGTATGTCGGTCTTGACTGTCTGGATTTATGGGCTTTCTGCGTTCCTGGGATGGATGTCGTTACTTGAGTGGCGGGCTGTCTTTAGTGGCTTGCTGTCGTTATGTCCGTCTTCGTTATTCGGTGAGGGCTTGAGGGATGTTTTTGCTTTCGTGCATGCGTATTTCTTTCTGGAGGGAGGAGGGGAGGGAGGAGGGAGGGAGGAGAGGGGGAGGGGGAGGGGGGAGGGAGAGGGGGCGGGATGAGGGGGAGGAGAGGGGGAGGGAGAGGGGGAGGGAGAGGGGGAGGGAGAGGGGGAGGGAGGGAGGGAGAGGGGGGAGGGAGGAGGGAGAGGGGGGGTGAGGGAGGGAGGGAGGGAGGGGGGGAGCCTCATACAAAATTCAAAATAGCAAGAAAGCAAGTAACCATATTTTGAAAAGTATTCCACACAACTAAGGAAGGAAGCAGGGGAAGCAAGGGAGCAAGGAAGCATATTTTAACCTTGACCACTTAGTCACTAACTTGGAGGATACATAGGCCAACTGCATGAGGTTGACCTGATGAGCCCTTACTCCTTAGTTGGCTGTTGTCGAGATTCCCAAACACCGAGGCAACAGCGGCCTGGAACGCTGGTCGCTACAAAGGGGTGTTCTCCCTGGAATCTGAACTGATGTTCTCCCTTCTCTCCTTGCACCACTCTGCAAAGCGCCGTACATCATCAGTGTCAGCCTTGTGGGGGACGTCCTTGTGTGACGACCTGAAGAACTGCTTCATCTGCAAAGGTTAAGTAGAAGCAATGTTGTCAAATGGCATATTACCAATATTTCTGGGTTTTTTCTGTCATGTACACTTTTTGCAGAACCCTCACTTCTACATAAGTTTGTGTGCTTACCAGCTTGGATGTTTTCTGGCCCATCTGATCAGAAAAACGCTTTTTGAACAGCTCCAATCCACCTTCTCTCCCCTCATGCAAATCACCGTCTTTCTTCCTTTCATAGGCCCAGAATGCATCAAATGCCATCTCCCCACCATGAGGCAATTGGACATTCCTGACCCTGTCCATGGCCGGGTGCGAAGTCACAAAATGTTTTTTGTCACGGTCAGGCAGGTACATGTCGCCTTCCCTGTCCATGTTGAGGGTGCTGACTGCCTTGCCGATGGCTTCACATGCAGTCTTGTGCACCCCGGTACTAAACCAAATGTTGGCGATCGGTTTGTCATGATTACCTTGGGAAATGGCGTTGCCTACCATCATGTTGGGCGCACCGAACTGCTCGAAGTTGTTCGCTGTGTTGCTTCCATGATCACTGGAGGGTTTGGCACTTAGCACTCTTGCGTCTTCAGCCTGCCTTAGCCCAAGTAACGCTTTCAAGGCACCTTGTCTCGCCTTTGCACTTGTCAACGATGATGTCCCTGATGGGAGTGCTAAGCCCCTGTAACGTGCCCTACATGGATCAATGGGAAAAGTGGGGCATCAATATATATGTTAGTACAATGTAAGAGCTTCCTTAAGCCAAGTAAGCAAGTAAACAAGCAAGCAAGGAGGTATTAACCTTGAAGCGATAACTGTTTTCACTACACAAGTACAAAAAAGTGCATGGTGTGTACAAATGCAGCATGAATCGCAATTCATAATTGCAACATTAATACCTGGTGAGGGAAACTGGTCATCCCCCTGATGAAGGCGTCCACCTCGGGAACGGCCTTAACACCGCTGTACGATGGCCTAGGGGAGTACCTAGAAGCTGGTTCCGACCAAGATTGGGAGGAAGTGGTAACTGAGGTGGTTCCCCTTCCTTCTCCTTGTCACCCCTGTCCCAAGAGAGGCCTCCGCTAAGCCTCACTAGACCTGGCTGGGCTATCACCCTTGTGTCCTTGTCTACTGCTCTCCCTACTGGACCTCTTCTTCTTGTTCTTGGCCTTATCTGTCCTGTTGTCCTGACCGTCCATCCTGCCAAAACCTTCATCCTCTAGATCATCTGCTTAATGATCAGGTTGGCTGTTCTCTAGGTCTAGATCCTCTGAGTCGCTATCCTTCTCAAAGATTCCTGAGTCTGTCCTATCGTCGCTTAAATCTAACGGATCCTTGTCTGGCGTCGCCCTCTTCCTGGAGGATTCACTAGGCAGCGCTTGTCGACCTACAAAGCGAAATTTCAAATTTAGGCCTATATATATGAAGACCTTGAGGCATGTCATATTTCGAACTGGGCAACGCTAACCATATCTCCTTGGCGACTTTCTAACGTGTTACTAAGTGACTTGCCAAATTTGAATTCTCACCTCTGGTGGGTCTACTTTCGCGCTTGCGTGTCTCTTGGACTCGCTTGGGTTCAGATCCCCTACCTTTAGGTGGCATCATTGTAAGGTTGCAGTTCAGTGAAGACAGTCCCGTGAGAAGTCGGAGTTTAGTGAAGACTAACTCGCAAGGAGTGTTCTGCATGATTGACTATCGCGCTTTCAGATCGAACAAGCAGAATTGTATTGGCCTGCCTGCCTGCAGACATCAATTAGCCCGGTTCACAAGGAGTAAGTAGTGGTACGGTCCCTTGTAAGTCGTGAGGTTGCTGGTCTTTGCTTCTGGGCGTGTGCTGTGGCTTTTCTTGTCTTGGTTTGTCTTCCCCATCAAGCCATGCTACCGCTTATGCAATGCCCATCACCAAACAACCCAACTAATTTTTGTTCATGCATTCCTGCGTTTTGCTGATAAATCTAACATATCCTTCTATACCATAGCATTTTAGTATTCAGCACTTATATTGGTGGCTTTCCAAGCCCCACTAAACGCATGAATTATCTCTACTTTATCTTACTCGATTGCCTAGCTGGAGCCTTTCATGGGGGATGTCACCTGCCCCTCGAAGCTGAGTTCAGCTGTGTTCCCGGCCTCGCCTGCTACTCGATAGCCCTGAGCAGTCGCGGCACTGGGCTCCCAAAGATCGAGCCGTGCTCGTGCCTATCACGTCGGCTAAAACGCATTCCCAAGGACTGGGGTCCTTTCCCGCGTCCAGTGATTTACTAACGTCCGGGTCGTTCTCAAACTCAAGCAAATCCTCGGGGGAGGTGAAGAAATCCATAAATGCAGAGGCAAGAAGTAAACGAAGGAAACAACGCGTGCACACAACTCGCGGAAGCGGTTCTTGCACTCGAGTACCGCATGAGTGGATGATGTACTGATGATCTGTGTGTGTACTGTGTCGTGGACGATAAGATAGTGGGCCACTATTTCTTTCCGACACACTGGCTACTGCTACGAACTCTCGATTTGCATGCATCCTCTTACCAGACTAGATGGCGAGAACGAAACAGACTGCTAGGAAGTCTACTGGTGGCAAGGCCCCGAAGAACCAGCTCGGAAGGGGAAAGGGAAAATCTGTCCCCTTAACTCAACGGCGCAACAAGCCCCACCGCTACAGGTTGGTGCGCTTTCCTTCATTTGCTTGTGCCTATTTCCTGGTCATGTTTTGACGACTTCTTGTTCATGTAACTATTTCCTTGACATCTTTTGATGAGTTCTTGTTCAATGCCCAGGCCTGGCACTGTGGCCCTGCGGGAGATCGCAAGTACCAGAAGACTACGGAGCTTTTGATTAGGAAGCTTCCCTTCGCGAGGCTACTTCGAGAAATAGTACAAGGTTTTGGAGATTACAGAATCCAAGCAGGGGCCAATTTGGCCCTTCGGGAAGCGACAGAGGCCTACTTGGTGGGCCTCTTCGAGGACACTAATCTGGCGGCGATACATGCCAAGCGGGTTACCATTATGCCCAGGATATGCAGGTGCGCTATCTACAGGGTTGGGGGTGGGGTGGGGGGTGGGTGGGCGGGGTGGGGGTAAGAGTTGGATCCACACAAAATATGCTGCAGCTTCTGGGCAGATCCCTAGGTGGGCAGTTGGCCTTTGGTAAAAATATGCTGCAGCTGCTGGGACCCGTACACGACAAAACACAACAGTACACTACACTACACTACACAACAGTACACAACACTATACAACACTACACAACACTACTCAACAGAATGGGCAGGAGATGCGATTTGCCTTGTATGAACCACCCTCATGTAACAAGTACACAACAGTTAGTACACAACACTACACAACAGTACACAACAGTACACAACACTACACAATACTACTCAACAATACTCAACAGTAAACAATTGGTACACAACAGTACACAACACAACACAACTCAACACAACCTACACAACTCTACACAATATTACACAACAGTACACAACACTCTATAAACACTACACAACACTACACAACAGTACACAACACTACACAATACTACTCAACAATACTCAAGAGTACACAATTTTACACAACATTACACAACATTACACAGCACTATACAACACTACACAACACTACACAACACTACACAACACTACACAACACTATACAACCTGGGGGTTGGGAGGGGGGGGGGGGGGGGGGGGGGGTACTGAGCTACTTGAAACACTCACTCATTCACTCACTTTGATGTCTGTTTCCACTTGCAGCTCGCTCGGAGGATTCGAGGGGAGCGAAACTAGAACTTGGCAAGAAGTTGTGGTGAGTTATGTTTTCATGCCTGAACCACCCTCATGTAACAACTTAATTAATGCATGTTACTTATCAATAATATCATAATATGGCTTAGCTGAACCTACCCATACTGTAGCCCGATAAGCGCCCTTGAGGCTGCTTGCTACAGAATGGGCGGGAGATGCGATTTGCCTTGTATGGTATGCCTGAACCACCCTCATGTAACAACTTAATTAATGCATGTTACTTATCAATAATAGTCATAATATGGCTTAGCTGAACCTACCCATACTGTAGCCCGATAAGCGCCCTTGAGGCTGCTTGCTACAGAATGGGCGGGAGATGCGATTTGCCTTGTATGGTATGCCTTAACCACCCTCATGTAACAACTTAATTAATGCATGTTACTTATCAATAATATCATAATATGGCTTAGCTGAACCTACCCATACTGTAGCCCGATAAGCGCCCTTGAGGCTGCTTGCTACAGAATGGGCGGGAGATGCGATTTGCCTTGCATGGTATGCATGAACCACCCTCATGTAACAACTTAATTAATGCATGTTACTTATCAATAATATCATAATATGGCTTAGCTGAACCTACCCATACTGTAGCCCGATAAGCGCCCTTGAGGCTGCTTGCTACAGAATGGGCGGGAGATGCGATTTGCCTTGCATGGTATGCATGAACCACCCTCATGTAACAACTTAATTAATGCATGTTACTTATCAATAATATCATAATATGGCTTAGCTGAACCTACCCATACTGTAGCCCGATAAGCGCCCTTGAGGCTGCTTGCTACAGAATGGGCGGGAGATGCGATTTGCCTTGTATGGTATGCCTGAACCACCCTCATGTAACAACTTAATTAATGCATGTTACTTATCAATAATATCATGATATGGCTTAGCTGAACCTACCCATACTGTAGCCCGATAAGCGCCCTTGAGGCTGCTTGCTACAGAATGGGCGGGAGATGCGATTTTCCTTGTATGGTATGCCTGAACCACCTCATGTAACAACTTAATTAATGCATGTTACTTATCAATAATATCATAATATGGCTTAGCTGAACCTACCCATACTGTAGCCCGATAAGCGCCCTTGAGGCTGCTTGCTACAGAATGGGCGGGAGATGCGATTTGCCTTGCATGGTATGCCTGAACCACCCTCATGTAACAACTTAATTAATGCATGTTACTTATCAATAATATCATAATATGGCTTAGCTGAACCTACCCATACTGTAGCCCGATAAGCGCCCTTGAGGCTGCTTGCTACAGAATGGGCGGGAGATGCGATTTGCCTTGTATGGTATGCCTGAACCACCCTCATGTAACAACTTAATTAATGCATGTTACTTATCAATAATATCATAATATGGCTTAGCTGAACCTACCCATACTATAGCCCGATAAGCGCCCTTGAGGCTGCTTGCTACAGAATGGGCGGGAGATGCGATTTGCCTTGCATGGTATGCCTGAACCACCCTCATGTAACAACTTAATTAATGCATGTTACTTATCAATAATATCATAATATGGCTTAGCTGAACCTACCCATACTGTAGCCCGATAAGCGTCCTTGAGGCTGCTTGCTACAGAATGGGCGGGAGATGCGATTTGCCTTGCATGGTATGCCTTAACCACCCTCATGTAACAACTTAATTAATGCATGTTACTTATCAATAATATCATAATATGGCTTAGCTGAACCTACCCATACTGTAGCCCGATAAGCGCCCTTGAGGCTGCTTGCTACAGAATGGGCGGGAGATGCGATTTGCCTTGTATGGTATGCCTGAACCACCCTCATGTAACAACTTAATTAATGCATGTTACTTATCAATAATATCATAATATGGCTTAGCTGAACCTACCCATACTGTAGCCCGATAAGCGCCCTTGAGGCTGCTTGCTACAGAATGGGCGGGAGATGCGATTTGCCTTGTATGGTATGCCTGAACCACCCTCATGTAACAACTTAATTAATGCATGTTACTTATCAATAATATCATAATATGGCTTAGCTGAACCTACCCATACTGTAGCCCGATAAGCGCCCTTGAGGCTGCTTGCTACAGAATGGGCGGGAGATGCGATTTGCCTTGTATGGTATGCCTGAACCACCCTCATGTAACAACTTAATTAATGCATGTCAGTAATAAAAAATATGGCTTAGCTGCACCTGCCCATTATGTAGCCACATAAGCGCCCTTGAGGCTGCTTGCTACAAAATGGGTGGTCAATGCGTTTAGCCATGTATGCATCCACCACCCTCTGCACACACTTAAGTCACCAACATGATAAGTGCAGCACATTCTAAGCAGCAATATCTTACTTATTCTAATGTTTTTTCCTTGCAGGTCATTCATGAATGCTGGCTGTTGGGAGCAAGTAAAGGTCGGCGCCAAGGACTGATGTCTTGCCCATGAAAGTGGAAAGAAGTGCAGCTTAGCCCACCCCCATCCTTGGGTTCCTTCCCTACATGTTGAGTGTAACATTTCTGCCTCCTAAAGTTGTTAGCCTGGATGTGGGAAGGGGTGGTGCTGATAATTGTTGGGTACATGTGTGGGCCTTGTTGGGGTATCAACACCTCCACCTATATCACCTGGTGTGAGTGCATGAGACCTAAGATGTGTGGTACCCCAGCCCAGGCCTACATCCTAAACCCTGAATCCTGTTAGTAATGGGTGCCAAGCTTAGCCAATGCATGGGATACTAAGTATGTACTGCCGGGCCTTGGTCTCAGCTTTTGTTGCATCTAAAATCATGACATTTAATAAAGATTGGGCGAAGTTATGGCTGTTACAGTGAACCACCACCCTCTAGGGGATATCATTCTCAGAATGAATTTGATGTAATACACCTCCTGTAAAATCCCCAACTTCAGCTCCCTCCGTTACGTCTGAAAGCCAACTTCCTTGTATCCTTGCCATATTATATTTTCAACCACACTGGAATTGCACACAATGCGACTTGCGTGACGACGACTCGTAGATTACATTACATTACATTACAATTACATTACATGTTAAAGTCTACTTGACACCGCGAGGGTGTATGAGACTCTGTTCTTTAAAACAAAAAGAAAAAGCACCCACAAAGCAAAAAACCCCATTACATCAGGGGTGTGTCGAGGACAAACAAACCAAACTCCCAACCACCGTTTTGGTGGCGTAGGTATTAAACCCCTTAGAGCCGGACCCAGATCTCAACCACTTACAGTGGCGGAGGTAAGAAGCTAACAAATGAGAAGTCACAAGAAGAAGAGAAAAAGGGATGATAAATTACGGTGCCACTAAGCAGTCCAGGGCTTCCTGTCTTGCTCTTCTACAAGTAGAAAGATAGTCGGCTAGGTTGCTCCAAAAAGACTTAGTGCCATTTCCATTCATAAAGGTTCTGAATGTGGAATCGCAGAATTCCACATTCCATACGGTTAAGTTGGTATCCTCATGGACATGCCTATAAATATCTGTAAACAGCTTCTGGTAGCGGAGGCGAATATCATTATAAAAAGGGCACTCAAACATATGCATTTCATCCTCAGGTTTTTGGAACCCACACATTTGACAGTGTCTCATTGAGCGAGGGATGTGTGCTCTATCCACCACCCTCATTCTTTCTGTGTTCAGCCAATGGGAACCCATTCTAAACTGTGCTATAGAACGAATCTGATCCTGCTTATGTAAGGCGGATGTAAAGGGAATCAAGCCATTCTCATCATTGCTGTTGGCTGCAAACCATTTTTGGTATCGGAGGCGTTTAAAGCCAACCCTCTCTCATCAGGGATGTCTCTAACTGCATTGGTGTCACTTGGGTACTTAAACCTCCATGACTCAAAAACTTCAGACATAATACCTTCGACATCGACAGCCTCCGAAATGTTGATGTTTTTACTGGATCCTAGCTTGTGGAGAGCACAACGCAAGTCATGAACCCAGCCAGTGTTGGAGTCAAAAGATTCCTCAAGAGCCATTCTAATGAGATCCTCAGGTTCTTTATGTATGGTCTTGTTCCAGAAGCGCAAAGCTTGTTTAAGCCAAGCAAAACACAACGGGTAGATAGAGGTGACAGTTAGAGTTCCGAGGTTGAGGGAGAGAAGAAAGGAAGGATCAACGTCGCTATGATGTCAAGACGCGGAATAGCAAGTTTGAAGAGGTCGCTCTGGTCAAACCGATTTCAAACAAAGCTCAAGTAGTGGAACAATTGAGATGGCACAACTAATGTACTACAGGGTACGGATTTGTGCCAGTTATCGCTAGGCGCTCGCCCGCCTCGGATTCAAAGCTTCCTACCTCTCGGCAGCCTACATATGGGAGCTTAGCTACATTTCGAAGTGCAATATCTTCGACCACCTTGATTCCGTTTGATATTGTCTTGATTGACTTCCGTCGGATTCAATGAATAAGCTGCTTGAATTGAATCACTGATTCAAACTGTTTTCAAGGTACCCTGTTTCAAGGGGAAAACCGCTTGATAGGGTTCATTGATTCAAACCAGTTGATTCAAACGATTTCAAAGGTCTGCCTAAATACCGACGGAGCCTCTAGTTGTAGTGGCTGGTTGCCGCGGCTGTGTTGATCATGGGGGTGTGGGGCATGTCGTCCGCCGGAGGGTTGCAACGAAGTTCCTCACGAATGGCGAAGACGGTATCATGCAACTGCTGGTTATGCTGTTGCTGCTGCAACTGCATCTGCCGATTGTGTTGTTGTTGTTGCAATTGCATGACGATGTCTGGTCGTTGGTGCTGCTGCATGCTGTTGTTGTTAGTGCCTCTTGTCTGCCCTTGGTAGTTGCCTTGAGTGCCCTGGTTGTTTCCCTGGTAACTTGCTTGGTATCCACCCTGGGTGCCTTGGTTTTGCCTTGGTAGCCATCCTTGATACCCGCCACCAGTTCCTCCCATGCTTCTCTGGTTGTTATTGCCCTGGGTTGCCGGCCGGAAAAGGGTCGTGGGTTCTTCCCCTTGTACCTGGGGATTCTGAGGGGGTAGGGAGGATTGCTGTTGTACTGGAGTCTGTGGCTGTTGTAATGCTGTGCAAGGGGGGTTACGCATTTGTGTATGCGGGCTGTGTTGGACAGCTCCCTGCACTGAGCGGAAGTAGGCACTCCAGATTTGAGCTGGTCCAAAGTTGGTGGTGGGGCGAAGCCTTGCTGGATTGTTGAGGTGCGCCAGAATGGCGTACCGTGCTGGGTTCTTCGGGCACCAGGATGGGTTGGGGGTCCCAGGGTTGTTCAGGTAGCAAGTGTCGGAACCGTGTCCAGTGATGTTGCATGTAGTGCAAACTGTGGAAGACTTGGGTTCACCGTTTTTGCCCTTGGGTGCACTGGGGTCCTGGGTGACGGGAAAAGCAGGCGTCTGGCGTGGCATGACAGTTGGCCTCTGTGTTGGTGGTTTGGAGATGCAGAGCAGCATGCCTTGTGCTGTCATATCGTCTCTCTTGGATGCTTCAGTTTGGGCAATGCCAGACAGCCTTTCCAGGGTGTGCTGGTCTTGGTCAAGCTTGTAGAGCTTGGCTATTGCCCAGCAACCGAGGGGGGTGACATCCTTGTAGCTGCCAAAGTTCTCCTTCAGGGTGGGGGCCATGCGATCAAGGAGTTTGGCCACCTTGGCCATGGCCTCCCGGTAATGGGGCTTGTCCAGCCCGGATATCAAACTCCTCGTACTTCTTTGTGAATTCTGACATCAAGATGCGAGGCATGGGGTATAAGGAGGCCTGCATTGTCGTAGCAGTCAAACTTCTCATACTCCTCTTGGCATCGAGAGGGGTGACCTTGAGTGCGAGTGCTAGTCCAGTTTTGACCAGGCTCGTAGAAATGAAGGAGCTTCAGCTTCCAAGTGGCTGGGTTCATGATTGGTTGACCATGCTCGTTGACTTGGAGGACTCCATTCAAGGAGCTTTGTGTCTGGAGAGCATTGCACTCCTGGATCCACGCGCTCTGTTGTCTGTAAACAAGACGAATGGTTGAGAGTTCTCATAGACCTGTACCATCATCTGTTCCCACAACTCCTCCACTGCAAGGTCTCTCTTGATGTTGACAATGTAGCTCTTCATCATCAGAAGCCAGGCTTTGGTATGTGATACGCTGCCGCCGTGTAGCTGTGATCCTTCTGTTGGAAGTTGCCATGATAGGACGGAACCGACACCGATCATGAGTGCGACGTGACGTTCGCTGTCATTGCTATCAGCGTCGCTCACATCCCCTTGAAAGTTGGTGGAGGTGGTACCTCATCTTCTTCAGGAGGTGGGGGTGGTTCATCGTCGAGAGTCCGGTGGGCTGGGGGGTTGGTCTTCCTGGTTGATCCAGGTGGTCCTCCAGTATCTGCCTCATCATCGAGGGACACCGTCACTGTCAGAAGAACTGGCAGGATCACCCCCTGGATTACCCCATGGTCCATGCGGTGACTGACTGGGGCGGGATCCACTGTTGTCGGAGGAGCTGCTTGACCCTGTTGCCGGAAGGTTGGCTTGCAGGAAGCTGGTTGACTGGCGTGGGTTCTGGAAGCTGTCGGGGAGTGCGGGCAAGTCGTTTGCTGGGGCTTTCTACTTCCTCTTCTGAGTTGAAAAGGTTGTTTGTGGTCATGTGTGGAGGGACTTGCTGCTTGTGTCGCAGTTGCGCCAGTGAAGGTCTCCCGAGGGGTTATAAATTCCTGCAGGGGGCTGTGCACTGGCGGCTGGGACGGAGTGGCAGACGATCGCTGGAGTGGGGACAATGGTGGGTACGCATTGTCCTCAGCATCCTCACTGACGGCAACACGAGAAGGCGGGGTGTTCAGCAATGGCCGTTGTGAGCTTCCAAGGGCCAGGCGCATTCCCACTCTGCCCGCTCCAGGGCTTGAGTGGTGTGGGTGATGGCTGAAGGGCAGATGGAGGCCTTAGTGCTGGTAGAGTTCCACAGAATTGTCTTGTGGAGGTGCCTGGTAGCTGCGCGATCTGGGCTGGGGGCTGGGGGCTGATAGTAGAAGGCTGGGGGTCGAGGTGTTGAAGGCTGGGGGCTGATAGGGTCAGCTGCTGTGGCTGAGGCTGGTAAGGTGGTGGCAAGTGCCATAGGAAGGGGGATGTCGATCTCCGATGACTCCCCTCGTACCAGGGGTGGCTGCCCCCCAGTGGGAGGGGTGAGTTGGGGATCGGTAGGGGGATGGTTGGGGGAAGTATGTTAATGGGGTTATGCAGATGCAGTTGTGCTATTTGATTTGTGATGGAATGTTCAGAATAAGTGTTCTTATGTCTGAGAGGGCTTGTCGGGCGTCTGATTGAGCTTGTGCTGGATCAGCTTGCGTCTGAGCGCGCTTCTGCTTCTGCAGCAGCTCTGACTTGTCCTCGTGTTCCTCGCATTGTGTGTTGTGTTAGTTGTTCAGGGGTGGGTTTGTTCCACGTGTTTATCAAGGCTTGTGTCCTGACGTGTACCTGAAGGAATGTGTATGTTGGTAGAGCTAGCGCAGATGTATCTGGCTTGGTTTCTTCAGAAGTGTAGTTCTGAAAGAAGGTGTGGTGGAGCAGGGGTCCAATAAAAAAAAGGGCGGCCCTTCGCCGTTGCTTTTTTTGTTGTTTGTTAAGTAGGTAGTTGCGAATAGTAGTGGAAGTTAAAAAAAGGCGGCCTAACGGCGTGCTTTTTGAAAGATGCAGATGGCGTACTCGTAACAGTAGTCTAACCAAAAATTGGGCAGCCTTACTGGCGTGTGTTTTGGAAGAGTGTGGTTGTTTGTATCTGAAACAAGGATTCAACTCAAATTGGGCGGCCCTTCGCCGTTGCCGGATGGCGTAAGCGATAGGTCTGAGGTCAGAGAGTGAGGAAGATGCCCGTACCTAGCGAGGTGGTGGGTAGTCTCCTCCGACGAACTTGAGATCAGGTAGTCCTACGCACGGTGGGAAGGGGTGGGCAACTGATTAGTATAGAGCAGTTGGTCCAATTGAATTGGTGATTTGTTTGGTTAATGGATGCAAATGCTGGTATGAGTTGGAATGTTTGGGTATGTCGGTATCAGCAAGTCTTCGGTATCAGCAAGTCGTCCGTATCAGCAAGTCTCCGGTATCAGCAAGTCAGTAATATCCGTCTCGATGTTCAGAAGTACGGTACCGGTACTGTCTCTGAATTGAGAGGGCGGGCTCAAATTGACAAGGTTGTGTGATGGGTTCTCTTTACAGCAAATGTGGTTGCTGGTGTTGGTGAGATCACAAAGCAGGGATCAGAGTGGTTCTGATGTGGGAGTCTTGGGTGGGGAACCGCAAGGTGGGTGGGGTTCTTAAATCCTCTAGGGGCTGCTAGTGAGTTGCGTTGACTCGTAACGTAGGAGGAGCAATGGAGGATAAGTGCGCCCGATCTATAGTTGATCAGTATAGTTATGGAGTCTGTATGTGCGTTGTTAGAATGGGATAATTAATTCCAGACTATGGTTACAGCAAGTAGGTTGGGTTAATTAAGTCCAATCTATATGTATACAGACTTTATCCAATCAGCAGCAAAGGGCTATGGGTTCGCTGCCTCAAAGTGATCGCTTTGCTTGCTGGCTCAAAGTGTGAGAAAGCGTCCCTAGGGTATGTCCCGTGGGTAGCTTTGTGTCCGTCCAGAAAAAAAAATCTAAAGCCCTGGCAGGGAGTACCAAGTGATGGGGTGTTCTGTACTCCGGTAGCCGCGTTACCGAGGGGTTGGAAGCACCGTCGTCAGTACTGACGGTGACGTCTCACCGTTCCGAGGGGTTGGACTTTCGGCAGTTGTGGAGTCGAGGCGAAAGGAGAGGGGTTGACCGGAGTCTCCTTCTGAAGTCCGGCAGACGGGGGTTGTCAATGCTCGGGGAGGGTACTGGAGGCGACCGTAGGTAGACAGGTTCCGGGAGTCGGTAACGACAGGGGCTTGGAGACGCAGACTTTGAATCCGTGGTGGTTCTGGACAAGGGTTTGATAGTAGAATGAGTTACAATTTGTTCTAGGAACAATAGAAGATAAAACTGCGGTTTCTAAGTGAACGCGCGAGTGTCTACATAGCTTGCCGGAAAAGGTCGGCAAGGCGGGATTGCAATGCACGACAGGGGTCAAGCGGCGCAAGAGCTTAAGATGATTATTCACGATGCGTGACAGTTGTATTGGATTGTCGTGACGGGTTGGTGTCACGACAAGGCAAACACTGCATGGGGTAGGTGCGCAAGTAGCGCCTAGCAGTGACTTATCCCGACGACAGCATCGACGCACCTGGACAAGGGTTTGATAGTAGAATGAGAGAGAATTGGTCGTCTCAATCGACTATAAACTCTTCTGTCCTTAGGGTATGGCTTTGCCTGTGCTGGCGAAAGGAGATTTGCTCAGGCGAAAGGAGATTCGCTTAATGGCACAGGATTGTTATGTCTCGTGTTCAGACAAGCGCCCGCGTGTCACTCAAGCTGCGCTTGTGACGCGGCCTGGGCGCGTATGTGTAACCGATCCTAGGTAGCTGTGGGTAGCTGGCCACTAGGCGGAAATGTACGGCGGGTTGACTCAGCCAGATCTGGGCTACCTGGGCACAGGTCTGGTCGGAGTCTGCTCTTGGTGTGTGTGTGCGTGTACAAGGTATTTCCCTTGCTTTTAGTGTTACGTAGGTAAACACGCAATCGCGTGTGACAAGGCTATTCTCTTCAAGTTAATTTGGGACCACCCGACCCCCATCCTTAGTACTTCAGAAGCAGCTCTCTCCTGATTCCCTTCTTCCGAGCCCCACCCACTTCCTCCTTCCTCTCAGAATCCTCCATCTCCTCCCTCGCACCTTGCTCCTTCATGTCAGCTGCTGAGATACCTAGTAGACGAAGCTTTGAGGCGACAATTGGAGCTGGAGGTCCTTTTTTCGCCCTAGCAATGTCTGCTCTCCGGCCGCCTTATAACTTTGCTGCGAAGCTGCTTCGGCCAATTCGGCTGGAGCGACTGCAATTTCGCGGCTATGGGAGCTGCTCAGTGCCCCATTTGAGTGTTACAGACGCTCATGCGGTCTAATCCGCTACTCTGCCCCCTCCAGAGGTCAGCATAAGAGGTCAGCCTACTGGAGGGGGGCAGGCTATTCTCTTCAAGTTAATTTGGGACCACCCGACCCCCATCCTTAGTACTTCAGAAGCAGCTCTCTCCTGATTCCCTTCTTCCGAGCCCCACCCACTTCCTCCTTCCTCTCAGAATCCTCCATCTCCTCCCTCTCATCCCTGCTCCTTCATGTCAGCTGCTGAGATACCTAGTAGACGAAGCTTTGAGGCGACAATTGGAGCTGGAGGTCCTTTTTTCGCCCTAGCAATGTCTGCTCTCCGGCCGCCTTCTAACTTTGCTGCGAAGCTGCTTCGGCCAATTCGGCTGGAGCGACTGCAATTTCGCGGCTATGGGAGCTGCTCAGTGCCCCATTTGAGTGTTACAGACGCTCATGCGGTCTAATCCGCTACTCTGCCCCCTCCAGAGGTCAGCATAAGAGGTCAGCCTACTGGAGGGGGGCAGGCTATTCTCTTCAAGTTAATTTGGGACCACCCGACCCCCATCCTTAGTACTTCAGAAGCAGCTCTCTCCTGATTCCCTTCTTCCGAGCCCCACCCACTTCCTCCTTCCTCTCAGAATCCTCCATCTCCTCCCTCTCATCCCTGCTCCTTCATGTCAGCTGCTGAGATACCTAGTAGACGAAGCTTTGAGGCGACAATTGGAGCTGGAGGTCCTTTTTTCGCCCTAGCAATGTCTGCTCTCCGGCCGCCTTATAACTTTGCTGCGAAGCTGCTTCGGCCAATTCGGCTGGAGCGACTGCAATTTCGCGGCTATGGGAGCTGCTCAGTGCCCCATTTGAGTGTTACAGACGCTCATGCGGTCTAATCCGCTACTCTGCCCCCTCCAGAGGTCAGCATAAGAGGTCAGCCTACTGGAGGGGGGCAGGCTATTCTCTTCAAGTTAATTTGGGACCACCCGACCCCCATCCTTAGTACTTCAGAAGCAGCTCTCTCCTGATTCCCTTCTTCCGAGCCCCACCCACTTCCTCCTTCCTCTCAGAATCCTCCATCTCCTCCCTCTCATCCCTGCTCCTTCATGTCAGCTGCTGAGATACCTAGTAGACGAAGCTTTGAGGCGACAATTGGAGCTGGAGGTCCTTTTTTCGCCCTAGCAATGTCTGCTCTCCGGCCGCCTTCTAACTTTGCTGCGAAGCTGCTTCGGCCAATTCGGCTGGAGCGACTGCAATTTCGCGGCTATGGGAGCTGCTCAGTGCCCCATTTGAGTGTTACAGACGCTCATGCGGTCTAATCCGCTACTCTGCCCCCTCCAGAGGTCAGCATAAGAGGTCAGCCTACTGGAGGGGGGCAGGCTATTCTCTTCAAGTTAATTTGGGACCACCCGACCCCCATCCTTAGTACTTCAGAAGCAGCTCTCTCCTGATTCCCTTCTTCCGAGCCCCACCCACTTCCTCCTTCCTCTCAGAATCCTCCATCTCCTCCCTCTCATCCCTGCTCCTTCATGTCAGCTGCTGAGATACCTAGTAGACGAAGCTTTGAGGCGACAATTGGAGCTGGAGGTCCTTTTTTCGCCCTAGCAATGTCTGCTCTCCGGCCGCCTTCTAACTTTGCTGCGAAGCTGCTTCGGCCAATTCGGCTGGAGCGACTGCAATTTCGCGGCTATGGGAGCTGCTCAGTGCCCCATTTGAGTGTTACAGACGCTCATGCGGTCTAATCCGCTACTCTGCCCCCTCCAGAGGTCAGCATAAGAGGTCAGCCTACTGGAGGGGGGCAGGCTATTCTCTTCAAGTTAATTTGGGACCACCCGACCCCCATCCTTAGTACTTCAGAAGCAGCTCTCTCCTGATTCCCTTCTTCCGAGCCCCACCCACTTCCTCCTTCCTCTCAGAATCCTCCATCTCCTCCCTCTCATCCCTGCTCCTTCATGTCAGCTGCTGAGATACCTAGTAGACGAAGCTTTGAGGCGACAATTGGAGCTGGAGGTCCTTTTTTCGCCCTAGCAATGTCTGCTCTCCGGCCGCCTTCTAACTTTGCTGCGAAGCTGCTTCGGCCAATTCGGCTGGAGCGACTGCAATTTCGCGGCTATGGGAGCTGCTCAGTGCCCCATTTGAGTGTTACAGACGCTCATGCGGTCTAATCCGCTACTCTGCCCCCTCCAGAGGTCAGCATAAGAGGTCAGCCTACTGGAGGGGGGCAGGCTATTCTCTTCAAGTTAATTTGGGACCACCCGACCCCCATCCTTAGTACTTCAGAAGCAGCTCTCTCCTGATTCCCTTCTTCCGAGCCCCACCCACTTCCTCCTTCCTCTCAGAATCCTCCATCTCCTCCCTCTCATCCCTGCTCCTTCATGTCAGCTGCTGAGATACCTAGTAGACGAAGCTTTGAGGCGACAATTGGAGCTGGAGGTCCTTTTTTCGCCCTAGCAATGTCTGCTCTCCGGCCGCCTTATAACTTTGCTGCGAAGCTGCTTCGGCCAATTCGGCTGGAGCGACTGCAATTTCGCGGCTATGGGAGCTGCTCAGTGCCCCATTTGAGTGTTACAGACGCTCATGCGGTCTAATCCGCTACTCTGCCCCCTCCAGAGGTCAGCATAAGAGGTCAGCCTACTGGAGGGGGGCAGGCTATTCTCTTCAAGTTAATTTGGGACCACCCGACCCCCATCCTTAGTACTTCAGAAGCAGCTCTCTCCTGATTCCCTTCTTCCGAGCCCCACCCACTTCCTCCTTCCTCTCAGAATCCTCCATCTCCTCCCTCTCATCCCTGCTCCTTCATGTCAGCTGCTGAGATACCTAGTAGACGAAGCTTTGAGGCGACAATTGGAGCTGGAGGTCCTTTTTTCGCCCTAGCAATGTCTGCTCTCCGGCCGCCTTATAACTTTGCTGCGAAGCTGCTTCGGCCAATTCGGCTGGAGCGACTGCAATTTCGCGGCTATGGGAGCTGCTCAGTGCCCCATTTGAGTGTTACAGACGCTCATGCGGTCTAATCCGCTACTCTGCCCCCTCCAGAGGTCAGCATAAGAGGTCAGCCTACTGGAGGGGGGCAGGCTATTCTCTTCAAGTTAATTTGGGACCACCCGACCCCCATCCTTAGTACTTCAGAAGCAGCTCTCTCCTGATTCCCTTCTTCCGAGCCCCACCCACTTCCTCCTTCCTCTCAGAATCCTCCATCTCCTCCCTCTCATCCCTGCTCCTTCATGTCAGCTGCTGAGATACCTAGTAGACGAAGCTTTAAGGCGACAATTGGAGCTGGAGGTCCTTTTTTCGCCCTAGCAATGTCTGCTCTCCGGCCGCCTTATAACTTTGCTGCGAAGCTGCTTCGGCCAATTCGGCTGGAGCGACTGCAATTTCGCGGCTATGGGAGCTGCTCAGTGCCCCATTTGAGTGTTACAGACGCTCATGCGGTCTAATCCGCTACTCTGCCCCCTCCAGAGGTCAGCATAAGAGGTCAGCCTACTGGAGGGGGGCAGGCTATTCTCTTCAAGTTAATTTGGGACCACCCGACCCCCATCCTTAGTACTTCAGAAGCAGCTCTCTCCTGATTCCCTTCTTCCGAGCCCCACCCACTTCCTCCTTCCTCTCAGAATCCTCCATCTCCTCCCTCTCATCCCTGCTCCTTCATGTCAGCTGCTGAGATACCTAGTAGACGAAGCTTTGAGGCGACAATTGGAGCTGGAGGTCCTTTTTTCGCCCTAGCAATGTCTGCTCTCCGGCCGCCTTCTAACTTTGCTGCGAAGCTGCTTCGGCCAATTCGGCTGGAGCGACTGCAATTTCGCGGCTATGGGAGCTGCTCAGTGCCCCATTTGAGTGTTACAGACGCTCATGCGGTCTAATCCGCTACTCTGCCCCCTCCAGAGGTCAGCATAAGAGGTCAGCCTACTGGAGGGGGGCAGGCTATTCTCTTCAAGTTAATTTGGGACCACCCGACCCCCCATCCTTAGTACTTCAGAAGCAGCTCTCTCCTGATTCCCTTCTTCCGAGCCCCACCCACTTCCTCCTTCCTCTCAGAATCCTCCATCTCCTCCCTCTCATCCCTGCTCCTTCATGTCAGCTGCTGAGATACCTAGTAGACGAAGCTTTGAAGGCGACAATTGGAGCTGGAGGTCCTTTTTTCGCCCTAGCAATGTCTGCTCTCCGGCCGCCTTATAACTTTGCTGCGAAGCTGCTTCGGCCAATTCGGCTGGAGCGACTGCAATTTCGCGGCTATGGGAGCTGCTCAGTGCCCCATTTGAGTGTTACAGACGCTCATGCGGTCTAATCCGCTACTCTGCCCCCTCCAGAGGTCAGCATAAGAGGTCAGCCTACTGGAGGGGGGCAGGCTATTCTCTTCAAGTTAATTTGGGACCACCCGACCCCCATCCTTAGTACTTCAGAAGCAGCTCTCTCCTGATTCCCTTCTTCCGAGCCCCACCCACTTCCTCCTTCCTCTCAGAATCCTCCATCTCCTCCCTCTCATCCCTGCTCCTTCATGTCAGCCTGCTGAGATACCTAGTAGACGAAGCTTTGAGGCGACAATTGGAGCTGGAGGTCCTTTTTTCGCCCTAGCATGTCTGCTCTCCGGCCGCCCTTATAACTTTGCTGCGAAGCTGCTTCGGCCAATTCGGCTGGAGCTGACTGCATTTCGCGGCTATGGGAGCGGCTCAGTGCCCCATTTGAGTGTTACAGACGCTCATAGCGGTAATCGGCTACTCTGCCCCTCCA
>JACBWV010000315.1:0-28578 GCA_013435795.1 Chlamydomonas sp. ICE-L
CTCATTACCCTTCATCTCACAGACGCCTTTCTGCTCTCTTCAACTTATAAAAAAAGAATTCATGACCACACACAACAACCCGTTCCATCATATGAATTACTGCAATCAATTCAAAAACACCCTCATTCAAGGCATCCTCATGGGCGCACACAACCACCCTTTGTATAGTCCGCTTCCCACAACAGGATCCTTGGAAATGACAGAGGCAGACACTCTGGACGCAGGCAGCTGAGCACCCTACCTCAACTAATTTACTGATAAACACGGGGAAATCCCGCCACAATGTTTACTGGCCTACAGTTTTCAACTCCTCGTACACCCATGGGAGAATTCCCCCAAGAATTTTAGCACCTACCTTACACAAGGTATCACCTCTAACTACCACTAGCACACCTTGGTCAACACCCTCTTAAAGGGATGTAGCAACCACCTGGCTGAAACACCCCCCACAACTTTCCAAGCAAGTAACAAAATTTGGGACCATCAACCATTCTCCAGCACAAAACTAACTTCCACATCCTTAAAGCCGCTGGGTTGGGTAAGACTGTGGAACGTTAAACGCATCCGCTGGAAACTTCCTTATATTACCAGCACCTCACCACCCACGGAACTCCTATGCCCATCTGCCACACCTGTGAGGACGGCAAGCGGGCCACATATGGCAGGCTGCACACACCGAACTTTCAAGGGCTCTACATCAGAGACATGACGCCGACTAGTGCGACTCATCCACAAGGCATCTGCACAGGAGCCCTAGGATCTAGCAGAATGGATCATGGACGCGGGCAAGGACGAGACCTACCAGGGGGGTCCTGGCAAACGTCTCCCTGACTTGGGCTACGCCCCTCCAATAAACTTAGCGGAGGAAGAGAATGAGGACCCTGATATTGCCGTCCTTACCGACATGACTCTCCTACCTGTATGTATGATAAAGAAACTCGGGGTTCTGAGCTTGGATATGCTCTGATACTAATAATGCTACTACGTTATTTACTAAACATGACCAAAATGTGAATTAGTAAATGGCTTCGATCGGCTGGGATACCTGATCACTATGAAGACATTAACGTTGGTACAAAAAAAAAAACTGGTACTATTCCTAATCTTTTTTGACTCTATGACCACTCTGGTATCCAGAGATCCTGCGCCCTCAAACTGGCGGACCAATCCATTCTCACACCATACTAGTTCCAGAGTATTTTACAGTGCAGAGGCTTTGGAAACACACCAACGGGTCGATACCCGGGGACTAGCACACAGACCGTCCCCTCTCAGGTTTCGTCTTGCCGCTGTTATTGTGACGGGCTCCAACCGGGGTTGAAAAACCACGTATTAAGCTTGCACTGGCAATGATGGGGAACGAAGCCTGTCGTTCAGGCATCGGTGGTAATTCTTTTTACGAGGTGGTCCTACGGTGACTATAGATAGCTCTGGATTACGCTATGGTGTCCTTTAACTTCAAGTCAGTGAGTAACGGTTTCTACACGGATGGTTTCGTCTCCCGCTTTGAACAATTAAATTTCCATTTCAAATTACATGTTAAGTCTACTTGACACAGCAAGGATGTATGAGACTCTGTGCTTTAAAACAAAAAGAAATAAGACTGTTGTTGACACATCATATTTTCATGTGTTGGAATTGAACGGCTACTTTGGAGCGTAATTAACTTGTGGGACAGCGCCTTCATGTAATCCTTATACTCAGGCTTATCACTGCACAGCTGCAAGAGAGAGTTTGCCCTCTGCACTGCGCGCTCTGCCAGCTGCGAGGCGGATTCCTCTGCCTGTATGGACGGAGCGACAGCTAATGCCTTCAGATGGCTGTCGGCGGCATGTAGCAGAAGGTCACATACATTATGTGGATGTAGTTCGATGGAGCGGTCGTACGACTTGCCGGCGTTGTGGTAGGCTTCAAACAAGGTGGCAGGCCTTTCAGGTTGAGAGACAGACATCACTGCCTGTCTTTCCGTCTTCTCTCCTCCACCCTCCTGCCCAGCTGACTTTGCCGCTGCAACCAGTGTCTGGGCGTGGATACCTGCGTGCATGTGTGTAAATGTGCATGTTTGTGTGTGAAGGGGGGTATGGTGGGCTGGGTGGTTGTTTGGGGGTCCAGGCCAATGTATGTCTGTGTCAAGGTGGTTCAAGGGTACTTCAGGATCTACGTTTTGAGACGTTTTTATTTTTTTAACCACGCCATGCCAAACACATGAATCCACGCCATGCCAAACACGCCATTTAAAAGAAGCCATGCCATGCCTAACACGCCATGCCAAAGAAGCCACGCCATGCCTAACACGCCGTGCCAGACAAGCCATGCCAAAGAAGCCACGCCATGCCAAACACAAGAAGCCACGCCATGAAAAACACGCCATGCGAAACACGAGAAGCCACGCCATGCCAATCACGCCATGCCATGCCTAACACGCCATGCCAAACACGCCGCGCCAAACACGAGAAGCCACGCCATGCCAATCACGCCACGCCATGCCAAACACTCCACGCCAAACACGCCATGCCAAACACGAGAAGCCACGCCATGCCACCCATCACGCACGCCCATGGCCAAACACACCATGCCAAACACGAGAAGCCACACCATGCCAATCACGCCATGCCAAACACGCCAAGCCAAACACGCCATGCCAAACACAAGAAGCCACGCCATGCCAATCACGCCACGCCACGCCATGCCAAACACTCCACGCCAAACACGCCATGCCAAACACGAGAAGCCACGCCATGCCAATCACGGGACGCCATGCCAAAACACATCACCCAAAACGCCACATGCCAAACACGAGAAGCCACGCCATGCCAATCACGCCATGCCATGCCTAACACGCCATGCCTAACACGCCTTGCCTACGGAGGCATGCCATGCCATGCCGAACATGTAATGCCAAACACGAGAAGCCACGCCACATTAAACACGTTTAAATGTACCAAATAGTGCTCATCATACCTAGCATGGTGCCAGCTACTGACAGGTGCATAGCAGCTTCCTGGGTTCTGCCTGTGCCAGCCAATATCTCCCCCCACTCCTGCTGCAACCAAGGGTCCTCCGGGTCCTGGGACTGGATACTGCGCGTACGGGGGGAGGAAGTAGAGGGGTAGGGTCAGGGGTTAAGGGTAAGGGTAAGGGTGGGCAATAGTGTGGTGGCAATTTGGGGTGGGTATGTATATGGGATGGGGATAGGAAGGGGGTTGGGGTCAGGGGGGGGTAGGGGAAGGGTTGGCAACATACTATGGGGGGGTTGGTGTACATGGGGTGGGATAGGGAAGGGGGTGGGGTCAGGGTGAGGTAAGGTGGCAACATATATGAGGTGGTATATGGGTGGGTATATGGGGGGTGGGGATAGAGGGTGGGGATAGGGAGGGGGGTGAGGATCAGGGGTGAGGAGTAAGGGTGGCAATATATATAGGTGGGTATATGGGGTGGGTATTAGGGGGGGCGGTATATATGGGGTGGGTTAGAAGGGGGGGGGTGTACGGGGGGGGGTATATGGGTTGAGGCTAGGGTTGGGTACACGGGAAGTGGGGGGGATTTGATAAGGGTGGGTATATGAGTTGAGCATATGGGTTGGGTACATGGGGTGGGGATAAGGGTTGAGCATATGGGTTTCGGTATATGGGTTGAGCATATGGGTTGGGACATGGGGGGGGATAAGGGCGGGTATATGGGTGGGTATATGGTGAGCATATGGGGTGGGTATATGGGGTGGATAGGGAGGGGGGTGGGGGGTCAGGGGTGAGGGTAAGGGTGCAATGATATGGGGTGGGTATAAGGGGGGGGGGGAAGGGAGCGGGGGTGGGGTCAGGGTAAGGAGCGGGTGAGGGGAGGGTGGAGTTGAGGGACGGTGAGGGTGAAGGTCAGGGTTTAGGGGTTTAAAAACCAATCCCTTCAATACCAATAAAAAAAACGACTCCCTAAAATAAGCACGATCTTACCTAAAATAAGAAACAAAAAAAAAACGAACATGTGCACAATTCACATGTTCCTTTCAATACACCCCCCCCCCCCCCCCCCACCCCCCACCCCCCACCCCCCCCCCCCCCCCCACCAAAAAAAAAAAAAGAAAAACATCAAAAAATAAAAACAACAAAACATACAAAAAAAAAAATAAAAAAACAAAAAAAACAGAGCAAAAAAAGACTAAAAGAAAAGAAACATAAAAAAACAAAAAAAAAAACAAAAAAAAAACAAAAAAAAAAAAAAAAAACAAAAAGATAACAAAACAGAAACCGATAAAAAAAAAAAAAAAAAAAACCAAACAAGAAAAAAACAAAGAAAAAAAAAAGAAATAACAAAACAAAAACAAAAAAAAAAACAAAAAAAGAAAAAAAAAAAAAACAAAAAAACAAAAACAAGAAACAAGAAACACAAAAAGAACACAAAAAAAAAGCAAAAAAAAAAAAAAAAAAAAAAACAAAAAAAAAAAAAAAAAAATTAAGAAAAAAAAAAAGTAAAAAAAGAAACAAAAAAAAGAAAAAAAGCCCCACCCCCCACCCCGCCATGCCCCACCCCCCCGCCCCCCCAAACCCCCCCCACCCCCCCCCCCCCCCCCCGCCACACCCCCACCCCCTCCCCCCCCCCCCAAAAAAAAACCTGATACCCAATAAAAAACCAAGACAATAAAAAAAACCTGTGTTTGTTGAAAAAAATTAGGGACAAACCCTGTACAAAAAAAAGCACCTGTGCACCAGTCTATGTGAGCTGTGGTTGACCGTCCTGCTGCTCAAAGACACATGTTTTTCCAAATCAAATATGGGCGCATAAGTTACATCGTTCTAAGCTCATATGAGCACACAACACAATCCTTTCAATAAAAATAATAACTACCTGCAAAATACCTACCTAAAAATAAGAACCTAAAAACAAAAACGTACCTGAGCACCTATCGCATGTGAACTGTGTGTTTGCCCTCCTGCTGCTCAAAAACACATGTTTTTCCAAATAAAAAGATGGTCACACAAGTTACAGTGTCCTAACCTCATTTGAGCACACAAAACGCATCCTTTCAATTTATAAAATAAAATGACAACAACTACACCTAACAAATTTTAAATCGATCAACAACGTGCTGTGACAAAAAAGGTCACACCAGTGGTGAGCTGTGTGTGGGTGTTTCCTGCTGCTCAAAGGGTCACAAAGGGTTCGTTTCAAATCAAAATTAGGGGCAATGAAATTTACATTGTCCTAACCCATTACTCGCACACAACCGGCCCCAATTGCCTTTCAATGTTAAAATGAAAATAAACTAACCTTAAAATAAATAAACGTTGCCTGTTGCAACATGTCACAGTGTGAACGCTTGGTGTTAGGCTGGTTTACACGTGCTCAAATTCACCAAGGTTGATACTTACCAAATCAAATATGTGGCAAAACTTATAATTACCATTGGTTTTCGTAACCACTTATACGAGCGACAGCAAATAAATCCTTTCAATAGAATATTGAAAAAAAACTACTAAAATTTAAATACACGTGGGCCGGTGGCAAAAAAAGTCACATGGGTTATGCGCTGGTGTTGGCTGTCCTGCTGCTCAAATTGCACCAAGGGGTTCCAAAGAAATTATGGGGCACATTAAAATATTAGCATTGTCCTACCTATCGTTACTAGCAACCAACACTAATCCTTTTCAATTAAAATGCAAAAAAAACCTACCTTTAAAAAAAGTTAAATGCAATGTGGCACAAGGTCACAGTTGTGATGCTGCACAGTGTTGCTGTGCGTGCGTGCTCAAAATTCAAAGGTGTTCCAAAATGCAAAAATATGGGCAACTAAAGATCCATGCCTAACCTCCTCCTAGATCACCCAGGACTATAATCCTGTTCCAATTAACATGAAAGAAAAATACTTTAAATAAAAATAAACGTTGGCCCTTGTGCCAAAAGAACAGGTGTGAGGCTGTTGTGTGGATTTCATGCTGCTAAAATTCACCAAAGGGGTTTCCATGTTTCAAATACAATATGGGACATTAAAATTACATTGTCCTAACCTCCATACTAGCACACAACATAATCCTTTCAATAAAATGAAAAACTACCTAAAATTAAATAAACGTGCCTGTGCAAAAGTCACATGTGTGAGCTGTGTGTTGGCTGTCCTGCTGCTCAAATTCACAAGGTGTTTCCAAATCAAATATGGGCACATAAATTACATTGTCCTAACCTCATACTAGCACACAACATAATCCTTTCAATAAAATGAAAAACTACCTAAAATTAAATAAACGTGCCTGTGCAAAAGTCACATGTGTGAGCTGTGTGTTGGCTGTCCTGCTGCTCAAATTCACAAGGTGTTTCCAAATCAAATATGGGCACATAAATTACATTGTCCTAACCTCATACTAGCACACAACATAATCCTTTCAATAAAATGAAAAACTACCTAAAATTAAATAAACGTGCCTGTGCAAAAGTCACATGTGTGAGCTGTGTGTTGGCTGTCCTGCTGCTCAAATTCACAAGGTGTTTCCAAATCAAATATGGGCACATAAATTACATTGTCCTAACCTCATACTAGCACACAACATAATCCTTTCAATAAAATGAAAAACTACCTAAAATTAAATAAACGTGCCTGTGCAAAAGTCACATGTGTGAGCTGTGTGTTGGCTGTCCTGCTGCTCAAATTCACAAGGTGTTTCCAAATCAAATATGGGCACATAAATTACATTGTCCTAACCTCATACTAGCACACAACATAATCCTTTCAATAAAATGAAAAACTACCTAAAATTAAATAAACGTGCCTGTGCAAAAGTCACATGTGTGAGCTGTGTGTTGGCTGTCCTGCTGCTCAAATTCACAAGGTGTTTCCAAATCAAATATGGGCACATAAATTACATTGTCCTAACCTCATACTAGCACACAACATAATCCTTTCAATAAAATGAAAAACTACCTAAAATTAAATAAACGTGCCTGTGCAAAAGTCACATGTGTGAGCTGTGTGTTGGCTGTCCTGCTGCTCAAATTCACAAGGTGTTTCCAAATCAAATATGGGCACATAAATTACATTGTCCTAACCTCATACTAGCACACAACATAATCCTTTCAATAAAATGAAAAACTACCTAAAATTAAATAAACGTGCCTGTGCAAAAGTCACATGTGTGAGCTGTGTGTTGGCTGTCCTGCTGCTCAAATTCACAAGGTGTTTCCAAATCAAATATGGGCACATAAATTACATTGTCCTAACCTCATACTAGCACACAACATAATCCTTTCAATAAAATGAAAAACTACCTAAAATTAAATAAACGTGCCTGTGCAAAAGTCACATGTGTGAGCTGTGTGTTGGCTGTCCTGCTGCTCAAATTCACAAGGTGTTTCCAAATCAAATATGGGCACATAAATTACATTGTCCTAACCTCATACTAGCACACAACATAATCCTTTCAATAAAATGAAAAACTACCTAAAATTAAATAAACGTGCCTGTGCAAAAGTCACATGTGTGAGCTGTGTGTTGGCTGTCCTGCTGCTCAAATTCACAAGGTGTTTCCAAATCAAATATGGGCACATAAATTACATTGTCCTAACCTCATACTAGCACACAACATAATCCTTTCAATAAAATGAAAAACTACCTAAAATTAAATAAACGTGCCTGTGCAAAAGTCACATGTGTGAGCTGTGTGTTGGCTGTCCTGCTGCTCAAATTCACAAGGTGTTTCCAAATCAAATATGGGCACATAAATTACATTGTCCTAACCTCATACTAGCACACAACATAATCCTTTCAATAAAATGAAAAACTACCTAAAATTAAATAAACGTGCCTGTGCAAAAGTCACATGTGTGAGCTGTGTGTTGGCTGTCCTGCTGCTCAAATTCACAAGGTGTTTCCAAATCAAATATGGGCACATAAATTACATTGTCCTAACCTCATACTAGCACACAACATAATCCTTTCAATAAAATGAAAAACTACCTAAAATTAAATAAACGTGCCTGTGCAAAAGTCACATGTGTGAGCTGTGTGTTGGCTGTCCTGCTGCTCAAATTCACAAGGTGTTTCCAAATCAAATATGGGCACATAAATTACATTGTCCTAACCTCATACTAGCACACAACATAATCCTTTCAATAAAATGAAAAACTACCTAAAATTAAATAAACGTGCCTGTGCAAAAGTCACATGTGTGAGCTGTGTGTTGGCTGTCCTGCTGCTCAAATTCACAAGGTGTTTCCAAATCAAATATGGGCACATAAATTACATTGTCCTAACCTCATACTAGCACACAACATAATCCTTTCAATAAAATGAAAAACTACCTAAAATTAAATAAACGTGCCTGTGCAAAAGTCACATGTGTGAGCTGTGTGTTGGCTGTCCTGCTGCTCAAATTCACAAGGTGTTTCCAAATCAAATATGGGCACATAAATTACATTGTCCTAACCTCATACTAGCACACAACATAATCCTTTCAATAAAATGAAAAACTACCTAAAATTAAATAAACGTGCCTGTGCAAAAGTCACATGTGTGAGCTGTGTGTTGGCTGTCCTGCTGCTCAAATTCACAAGGTGTTTCCAAATCAAATATGGGCACATAAATTACATTGTCCTAACCTCATACTAGCACACAACATAATCCTTTCAATAAAATGAAAAACTACCTAAAATTAAATAAACGTGCCTGTGCAAAAGTCACATGTGTGAGCTGTGTGTTGGCTGTCCTGCTGCTCAAATTCACAAGGTGTTTCCAAATCAAATATGGGCACATAAATTACATTGTCCTAACCTCATACTAGCACACAACATAATCCTTTCAATAAAATGAAAAACTACCTAAAATTAAATAAACGTGCCTGTGCAAAAGTCACATGTGTGAGCTGTGTGTTGGCTGTCCTGCTGCTCAAATTCACAAGGTGTTTCCAAATCAAATATGGGCACATAAATTACATTGTCCTAACCTCATACTAGCACACAACATAATCCTTTCAATAAAATGAAAAACTACCTAAAATTAAATAAACGTGCCTGTGCAAAAGTCACATGTGTGAGCTGTGTGTTGGCTGTCCTGCTGCTCAAATTCACAAGGTGTTTCCAAATCAAATATGGGCACATAAATTACATTGTCCTAACCTCATACTAGCACACAACATAATCCTTTCAATAAAATGAAAAACTACCTAAAATTAAATAAACGTGCCTGTGCAAAAGTCACATGTGTGAGCTGTGTGTTGGCTGTCCTGCTGCTCAAATTCACAAGGTGTTTCCAAATCAAATATGGGCACATAAATTACATTGTCCTAACCTCATACTAGCACACAACATAATCCTTTCAATAAAATGAAAAACTACCTAAAATTAAATAAACGTGCCTGTGCAAAAGTCACATGTGTGAGCTGTGTGTTGGCTGTCCTGCTGCTCAAATTCACAAGGTGTTTCCAAATCAAATATGGGCACATAAATTACATTGTCCTAACCTCATACTAGCACACAACATAATCCTTTCAATAAAATGAAAAACTACCTAAAATTAAATAAACGTGCCTGTGCAAAAGTCACATGTGTGAGCTGTGTGTTGGCTGTCCTGCTGCTCAAATTCACAAGGTGTTTCCAAATCAAATATGGGCACATAAATTACATTGTCCTAACCTCATACTAGCACACAACATAATCCTTTCAATAAAATGAAAAACTACCTAAAATTAAATAAACGTGCCTGTGCAAAAGTCACATGTGTGAGCTGTGTGTTGGCTGTCCTGCTGCTCAAATTCACAAGGTGTTTCCAAATCAAATATGGGCACATAAATTACATTGTCCTAACCTCATACTAGCACACAACATAATCCTTTCAATAAAATGAAAAACTACCTAAAATTAAATAAACGTGCCTGTGCAAAAGTCACATGTGTGAGCTGTGTGTTGGCTGTCCTGCTGCTCAAATTCACAAGGTGTTTCCAAATCAAATATGGGCACATAAATTACATTGTCCTAACCTCATACTAGCACACAACATAATCCTTTCAATAAAATGAAAAACTACCTAAAATTAAATAAACGTGCCTGTGCAAAAGTCACATGTGTGAGCTGTGTGTTGGCTGTCCTGCTGCTCAAATTCACAAGGTGTTTCCAAATCAAATATGGGCACATAAATTACATTGTCCTAACCTCATACTAGCACACAACATAATCCTTTCAATAAAATGAAAAACTACCTAAAATTAAATAAACGTGCCTGTGCAAAAGTCACATGTGTGAGCTGTGTGTTGGCTGTCCTGCTGCTCAAATTCACAAGGTGTTTCCAAATCAAATATGGGCACATAAATTACATTGTCCTAACCTCATACTAGCACACAACATAATCCTTTCAATAAAATGAAAAACTACCTAAAATTAAATAAACGTGCCTGTGCAAAAGTCACATGTGTGAGCTGTGTGTTGGCTGTCCTGCTGCTCAAATTCACAAGGTGTTTCCAAATCAAATATGGGCACATAAATTACATTGTCCTAACCTCATACTAGCACACAACATAATCCTTTCAATAAAATGAAAAACTACCTAAAATTAAATAAACGTGCCTGTGCAAAAGTCACATGTGTGAGCTGTGTGTTGGCTGTCCTGCTGCTCAAATTCACAAGGTGTTTCCAAATCAAATATGGGCACATAAATTACATTGTCCTAACCTCATACTAGCACACAACATAATCCTTTCAATAAAATGAAAAACTACCTAAAATTAAATAAACGTGCCTGTGCAAAAGTCACATGTGTGAGCTGTGTGTTGGCTGTCCTGCTGCTCAAATTCACAAGGTGTTTCCAAATCAAATATGGGCACATAAATTACATTGTCCTAACCTCATACTAGCACACAACATAATCCTTTCAATAAAATGAAAAACTACCTAAAATTAAATAAACGTGCCTGTGCAAAAGTCACATGTGTGAGCTGTGTGTTGGCTGTCCTGCTGCTCAAATTCACAAGGTGTTTCCAAATCAAATATGGGCACATAAATTACATTGTCCTAACCTCATACTAGCACACAACATAATCCTTTCAATAAAATGAAAAACTACCTAAAATTAAATAAACGTGCCTGTGCAAAAGTCACATGTGTGAGCTGTGTGTTGGCTGTCCTGCTGCTCAAATTCACAAGGTGTTTCCAAATCAAATATGGGCACATAAATTACATTGTCCTAACCTCATACTAGCACACAACATAATCCTTTCAATAAAATGAAAAACTACCTAAAATTAAATAAACGTGCCTGTGCAAAAGTCACATGTGTGAGCTGTGTGTTGGCTGTCCTGCTGCTCAAATTCACAAGGTGTTTCCAAATCAAATATGGGCACATAAATTACATTGTCCTAACCTCATACTAGCACACAACATAATCCTTTCAATAAAATGAAAAACTACCTAAAATTAAATAAACGTGCCTGTGCAAAAGTCACATGTGTGAGCTGTGTGTTGGCTGTCCTGCTGCTCAAATTCACAAGGTGTTTCCAAATCAAATATGGGCACATAAATTACATTGTCCTAACCTCATACTAGCACACAACATAATCCTTTCAATAAAATGAAAAACTACCTAAAATTAAATAAACGTGCCTGTGCAAAAGTCACATGTGTGAGCTGTGTGTTGGCTGTCCTGCTGCTCAAATTCACAAGGTGTTTCCAAATCAAATATGGGCACATAAATTACATTGTCCTAACCTCATACTAGCACACAACATAATCCTTTCAATAAAATGAAAAACTACCTAAAATTAAATAAACGTGCCTGTGCAAAAGTCACATGTGTGAGCTGTGTGTTGGCTGTCCTGCTGCTCAAATTCACAAGGTGTTTCCAAATCAAATATGGGCACATAAATTACATTGTCCTAACCTCATACTAGCACACAACATAATCCTTTCAATAAAATGAAAAACTACCTAAAATTAAATAAACGTGCCTGTGCAAAAGTCACATGTGTGAGCTGTGTGTTGGCTGTCCTGCTGCTCAAATTCACAAGGTGTTTCCAAATCAAATATGGGCACATAAATTACATTGTCCTAACCTCATACTAGCACACAACATAATCCTTTCAATAAAATGAAAAACTACCTAAAATTAAATAAACGTGCCTGTGCAAAAGTCACATGTGTGAGCTGTGTGTTGGCTGTCCTGCTGCTCAAATTCACAAGGTGTTTCCAAATCAAATATGGGCACATAAATTACATTGTCCTAACCTCATACTAGCACACAACATAATCCTTTCAATAAAATGAAAAACTACCTAAAATTAAATAAACGTGCCTGTGCAAAAGTCACATGTGTGAGCTGTGTGTTGGCTGTCCTGCTGCTCAAATTCACAAGGTGTTTCCAAATCAAATATGGGCACATAAATTACATTGTCCTAACCTCATACTAGCACACAACATAATCCTTTCAATAAAATGAAAAACTACCTAAAATTAAATAAACGTGCCTGTGCAAAAGTCACATGTGTGAGCTGTGTGTTGGCTGTCCTGCTGCTCAAATTCACAAGGTGTTTCCAAATCAAATATGGGCACATAAATTACATTGTCCTAACCTCATACTAGCACACAACATAATCCTTTCAATAAAATGAAAAACTACCTAAAATTAAATAAACGTGCCTGTGCAAAAGTCACATGTGTGAGCTGTGTGTTGGCTGTCCTGCTGCTCAAATTCACAAGGTGTTTCCAAATCAAATATGGGCACATAAATTACATTGTCCTAACCTCATACTAGCACACAACATAATCCTTTCAATAAAATGAAAAACTACCTAAAATTAAATAAACGTGCCTGTGCAAAAGTCACATGTGTGAGCTGTGTGTTGGCTGTCCTGCTGCTCAAATTCACAAGGTGTTTCCAAATCAAATATGGGCACATAAATTACATTGTCCTAACCTCATACTAGCACACAACATAATCCTTTCAATAAAATGAAAAACTACCTAAAATTAAATAAACGTGCCTGTGCAAAAGTCACATGTGTGAGCTGTGTGTTGGCTGTCCTGCTGCTCAAATTCACAAGGTGTTTCCAAATCAAATATGGGCACATAAATTACATTGTCCTAACCTCATACTAGCACACAACATAATCCTTTCAATAAAATGAAAAACTACCTAAAATTAAATAAACGTGCCTGTGCAAAAGTCACATGTGTGAGCTGTGTGTTGGCTGTCCTGCTGCTCAAATTCACAAGGTGTTTCCAAATCAAATATGGGCACATAAATTACATTATCCTAGGCTCATACTAGCACACAACACAATCCTTTCGATAAAATGAAAAAACTACCTGCAAACTACCTGCCTAAAAATAAGAACCTACCTTAAAACCCTACCCACAAAACAAAAAAACGTACCTGAGCACCAATCTCATGTGAGCTGTGTGTTGGCAGTCCTGCTGCTCAAATACACATGTGTTGTCCTTACCTCATAGGAGCACACAACACAATCCTTTCAATAAAACAAACCTAAAAAATAAAAATACCTGTGCACCAGTCTCATGTTCCTTTCAAAAATAAAAACAAAAAAAACTATACCCAGCTATACCCAATAAAACAAACTATGCAATAAAAAAACCTATACGATAAAAATACCTGTGCACCAGTCTCATGTGAGCTGTGTGTTGACTTCCTGCTGCTCAAATACACATGTGTTGTCCTAACCTCATATGAGAACACAGCACAATCCTGTCAATAAAAAAATAAAAATAAACGTACCTGTGCACCAGTCGTATGTTCCTTTCAGCCAATAGCAATAAAAAACCTACAAGATACCTAAAAAAACGTACCTGTGCACCAGTCACACTTAAGCTGTGTGTTGGCCGTCCTGCTGCTCCTAGAGACCTGTGTTGTCCTAACCTCATATGAGCATACAACACAATCCTGTCTATACAAATAAAAACCCAGTCTCATGTGAGAGCTGTGTGTTGACCCTCCTGCTGCTCAAATACAAATGCGTTGTCCAAATCAAATATGGGCAGTTGGGCACATAATAGTAATATTTCCAATACAAATAATAAACGTCCCTGTTCACCAGTTGCATACTCCTTTCAGAAAAAAATCCCTCTTTAGAAACCTAAATCAAAACCTTTTTAGATGAAAAAAAGAAAAAAACATACCTGTGCACCAGTCTCATGTGAGCTGTGTGTTGCCCTTCCTGCCGCTCGTCCTGCGAAGCCCCCCGCCGGCAGTAGGGGTGCCTCTCAAGGAATTTAAGGTATTTGTAAATGGCCTTTCGGGTCATTCGTGCCTTCGGGCCGTAGTTGCCGATTTGGATGTACACTGGACGGCGGGCCATAGCGCACGAGTAGACCTGAGGCACGATGGATTGGGTAAGTTGGTTGTGTTGTGTTTGTATGTTGGCCGTAGTTGCTGATTGGGGTGTACACTGGGCGGCGGGCCATGGCACATGAATAGACCTGGGACTCGATGGATTGGTGTATGCATGTATGTATGTGGTGGTGGTGATGGTTGGGTGGGGTGAGGGCAAACAGGTGTGAGTGTGAGAGCTGGCTGTGTCATTTGTGAATGTTGGCCATGGCTACTCATTTGTGCATGTTGGCCATGGCTACTCATTTGTGCATGTTGGCCATGGCTACTTATTTGTATGTACTCTGAGCGGTGGGCCATAGCACATGAGCAAACCTGAGACAAGATGGATCGGGTAATGGATTGGGTAAGTTGGTTGTGTTGTGTGTGTATGTTGGCCCTAGCTGCCAATTCGGATGTACACTGGGCGGCGGGCCATAGTGCACGAGTAGACCTGAGGCAAAATGGATTGGTGTATGCGTGTATGTGGTGGTGGTTGAGTTGGGTTGGTTGAGGGCAACGAGGTGTGTGTCTGTGAGAGTTGGCTGTGTTATTCGTGCATGTTGGCCATAGTTCTTAATATGGATGTACACTGGGCGGCAGGCCGTAGCACATGAGGAGACCTGAGACACAATTGATTGGTGCATGCGTGTATGTGGTGGTGGTTGAGTTGGGTTGGGTTGGTTGAGGGCAAAGAGGTGTGTGTCTGTGAGAGTTGGCTGTGTAATTCGTGCATGTTGGCTATAGTTCTTAATTTGGATGTACACTGGGCGCTTGGGTGGCGGGACATAGCCCATGAGGAGACTTGAGGCACGATGGATTGGGTAAGTTGGTTGTGTTGTGTTTGTATGTTGGCCGTAGTTGCCGATTGGGGTGTACACTGGGCGGCGGTCCAAAGCACATGGGTAGATCTGAGGCATGATTGATTAGTGTGTGTGGTGGTGGTGGTGGTGGTGGTGGTGGTTGGGTTGGGTTGGGTGAGGGCAAAGAGGTGTGTGTGTGTGAGAGAGTTGGCTATGTAATTTGTGCATGTTGGCCATAGTTGCAAATTTGGATGTACACTGGGCGGTGGGCCATAGCAAACGAGTGGACCTGAGGCACAATGGATTGGGTAATGGATTGGGTCATCCTGCAACATGCAACATGCAACATACATCATCAAACATGCAACAAGGAAATACAACATGCAACAAGAAAATAAAACATGATAATAAAACATGCAACATTCATCATCAAACATGCAACAAGGAAATACAACACGCAACAAGCAAATAAAACATGCAAATAAAACAAGCAACATTCATCATCAAACATGTTATAAACATGCAAATAATTAAATACAAAATGCAGCATACATCATCAAGCATGCAACACACCTGAGCCATTCATCATAAAACATGTAATAACATGCAAATAATTAAATACATAATGCAGCATACATCATCAAACATATGCATGCAACCTGCAAATAATTAAGTAAAAAATGCAGCATACATCATTAAACAATTAACACACCTGAGCCATTCATCATCGAGCATGTAATAAACTTGCAACATGAAAATATGTAAATAAAAAATGCAGCATACATCATCAAGCATGCAACACACCTGAGCCATTCATCATAAAACATGTAATAAACCTGCAACATGCAAATACATAAATAAATACAAAATGCAGCATACATGATCAAACATGCAACACACCTGATGAAGTGTCAGATTATCTGGCCCCTTTCAGACAGGATACATGATCTGGTGCACGCACCTGATGAAGTATCAGATCATCTGGCTCCTTTTTGAACAGGATACATCATCAAGCATGCAACACACCTGATGAAGTGACACATCATCTGGCCAATATCGGACAGGATTCATGATCTGGTGCACTCCGACTGAGTGTACTCCATCTGCATACATGCAACACAGCTGAGCAAACTGTAATGCATCTGAGTGCATGCCACACACCTGATAAAGTGTCAGATCGTCCGGCCCCTTTTTGACAGGATGCATGATCAAAACATGCTACACACCTGATGAAGTGTCACATCATCTGGCCCCTCTTGAACAGGATACATGATCAAAACATGCTACACACCTGATGAAGTGTCACATCATCTGGCCCCTCTTGAACAGGATACATGATCAAAACATGCTACACACCTGATGAAGTGTCACATCATCTGGCCCCTCTTGAACAGGATACATGATCAAAACATGCTACACACCTGATGAAGTGTCACATCATCTGGCCCCTCTTGAACAGGATACATGATCAAAACATGCTACACACCTGATGAAGTGTCACATCATCTGGCCCCTCTTGAACAGGATACATGATCAAAACATGCTACACACCTGATGAAGTGTCACATCATCTGGCCCCTCTTGAACAGGATACATGATCAAAACATGCTACACACCTGATGAAGTGTCACATCATCTGGCCCCTCTTGACCTCTGGTGCACTCCATCTGCTTTGTCTCGGTCCCCCTTAATTGCGTTGATGCAGGCGTCCAGGCAGATGGAGGTGGCGGGTTTCTACCCTCTACTGCGTAGATGATCATGACATGATCAAAACATGCCACACACCTGATAAAGTATCAGATCGTCCGGTCCCCTTTTTTGACAGGATTCATGACCAAAACATGCAACATACCTGATAAAGTGTCAGATCGTTCGGCCCCTTTTTTGACAGGATTCATGACCAAAACATGCAACACACCTGATAAAGTGTCAGATTGTCCGGTCCCATTTTCACAGGATAAATGATCTGGTGCACTCCAACTGAGTGTAATCCATCTGCTTACGTGCAACACATCTGAGCAAACTGTAATACATCTGAGTGCATGCCACACACCTGATAAAGTGTCAGATCGTCCGGCCCCTTTTTGACAGGATACATGATCTGGTGCACGCCATCTGCGTTGTCTCCGTCCCCCTTGATTGCATTGATGCACGCGTCCAGGCAGATGGTGGTGGCTGGGGCGTTTCTTCCCTCTACTGCGTAGATGAGAGCTGCGCTCTGGAGAGTTTCACACCCTTCTTCCAGTCGGTTTACTTCGGGCCTCACCAGGATCTGCCCCCAACGTTGTAGAGCTAGACCGTCCTTAGGGTCGTTTGCATGAAGCGCCTGAAAGTGTGAGTGTAGGTGTGTGTGGGGGGGAGGGGGGGTATGGGGGAGGGATGGTTTGGTTTGGTTTGATGTGGGTGGGAGGTGTGGGTGGGGTTAGGTGGGGATGGGAGTGGGTGGGTGTGGGGGAGGGATGGTTTGGTTTGGTTTGGTTTGGTGAAGGTGGGATTTGGTGTGTGTGTTTGTGTGTGCATGTGTATCTGTGTGTTTGCTTGTGAATGTGAGGGTGAGGGTGAGGGTGCACATGTGTATAGGTATATATATGTATGTGTGCATATTTGTGTGTGTATGTGTGTATGTATGTGTGTGTATGTATGTGTGAATATGTATGTATGCATGCATGTGTGTGTATGTATGTGTGTATGTGGGTGTGTTTGTGGGTGTGTATGTGGATGTCTCTATGTATATGTGTATGTATGTGTGTATGTGGGTGTTTCTATGTATATGTGTATGTGTGTGTATTTGTGTATGTGGTTGTCTCTATGTATATGTGTATGTATGTGTGTATGTGGGTGTTTCTATGTATATGTGTGTATGTGTGTGTATTTGTGTACGTGGGTGTCTCTATGTATATGTGTATGTATGTGTGTATGTGGGTGTTTCTATGTATATGTGTATGTGTGTGTATTTGTGTATGTGGGTGTCTCTATGTATATGTGTATGTATGTGTGTATGTGGGTGTTTCTATGTATATGTGTGTATGTGTGTGTATTTGTGTACGTGGGTGTCTCTATGTATATGTGTATGTATGTGTGTATGTGGGTGTTTCTATGTATATGTGTGTATGTGTGTGTATTTGTGTACGTGGGTGTCTCTATGTATATGTGTATGTATGTGTTTATGTGGGTGTTTCTATGTATATGTGTGTATGTGTGTGTATTTGTGTACGTGGGTGTCTCTATGTATATGTGTATGTATGTGTGTATGTGGGTGTTTCTATGTATATGTGTGTATGTGTGTGTATTTGTGTACGTGGGTGTCTCTATGTATATGTGTATGTATGTGTGTATGTGGGTGTTTCTATGTATATGTGTGTATGTGTGTGTATTTGTGTATGTGGGTGTCTCTATGTAAATGTGTGTATGCTTGTGTATGTGGGTGTTTCTGTGCCTGCACCCACCTGAAAGATAGTGTTGAGAGCCTTGACCACGTCCGCATAGACATACTTGCATCCCAATGAGTTCTCTAGCTCCTCCTCACCCATGTTTGTGTGTGTATATGTGTATGTATGTGTATACTAGTACGGTAGCCCGTGTGGCCGGTGGCCACACCTACTCTCACGAAGACCCCCCCCCCCCCCCCACACACACACACACACACCCCAATCATAGTACGGTGCCCGTTTGGCCTTTGGCCACACCTATTGGGAGCTGGTTACATAATGGTTTACACTTGAAGCCCCCCCCCATTCACACACCACCACCACCAAACCATTATCCGCCCCCTCCCCCCTTCCCTCCCGTTGGCCACACCTGTTTTGGGCTGGGTTGCAAAACGGTTTTCTCTGCAGTGCATGCAACTTAAAACATTGACGGATTTGCGATGGTCTCCCTTGTGCACCCACAAGCACACAAACACCACCGTCCTCCCCCCCCCCCCCCCCCCCCCCCCCCCAGTTATCTCCACCCCCACCCAACCATGTACCCCCGCCCACAAACATACTCCCTAACTCTTCCTGACATATTTCCTGACTCCATCCCTTCCCCTACCCCAGCCATCCCACCATCCCCACCCTCTCCCCACTCTCATCCCTCCCCTCCCTCCTACACGCACCCACCAGCACACACACTCCATATCTGCCTCCCTCCACTTCAGCTGTGGGCTTTGCCATAGCTGAAAGGCAAACGGGACGATGAGCATCGACAACGTTTGCGCATCATCCGACTCCGCTAAAAGCATCGGACCTGCTTCCCTGCCACCTCAGCTGTGATCGATAGTCGACCCCACTGAAAAAGCTGAACCTGCGCAATCGCAACCTTTACATAACTAAAGCATGTTTTTAGCGAGCATATATTTAGTTCGGCCGAAGAACAATCCTGTTAACCGCAACTGCTCCCGAAGTCAACTCGATCTGAGACTTGGAAACATCGCTAGGTTCATCCATTCAACTTTGCCGCAAGCTCGCTATAGCACAATGCACAGCGACGACATGTTTCTCGATGCAGAGGGAAGAAGTTGCAGTCAAGTTGCTGATTTTAGATGTTCGGTCAAGTTAGGGCGAGAATGCTCAGCGAGATTTTTCATTCGGTCAACTTTGATGCGTACTTGCTATGGCACAATGCGGAGCGACATGTTTCTCAATGCAGTGGGAAGAATTTGCAGTCAAGTGTGTGACATGGAATGGATGCGATTCGGACATTTCTGACAGGTTGGCTGACTCACTACGTCACCTCCCGTTGTGCGCAGCGACAGGTCTCTTGACGCAAGGGAAAGGTCTTGCAGAGATGCAGGGGGAAAAGCTTGTAGGAAGACGAACTGTAGCGCTACCGAAATCAGGTGGATGAACTCAGGCGTGAAAAGGAGAAATCGGGCAGGATGCGCAACAGGTAGAATACGCAGGAGGCGAAGGTTGCATAAGGCAGAATTCGCAGGAGGCCAATCAGGCAGAAGTTGAAGCAGGAGGGATTAAACGCGGGAATTGGCTGGGCGGGAAATGGCTGGGCGGGAAGTCGGTTAAGTCGGTTACGCGATGACACCACCACGACCACCACGACCATGATTTCTTTATATATATAGATGTGTGTATGTGTGTATATATGTGTGTGTATGTGGGTGTCTCTGTGCCTGCACCCACCTGGAAGATAGTGTTGAGAGCCTTGACCACGTCCGCATAGACATACTTGCATCCCAATGAGTTCTCTAGCTCCTCCACACCCATGTTTGTGTGTGTATATGTGTATGTATGTGTACATGTGTATGTGTGTATATATGTGTGTATGTGGGTGTCTCTGTGCCTGCACCCACCTGGAAGATAGTGTTGAGAGCCTTGACTGCGTCCGCAGAGACATACTTGCATCCCAGTGAGTTCTCAAGCTCCTCCACGCCCCTGGCTAGGAATCCTGCAGGCATGTTGAGGTACTTTGTATGGTGTTAAAGTCCAGGGATAGCCCAAAAGGCTAAAAAGACATACCGTGACAGGAGGGGATGAATATAAAAACACTTTGTATGGTGTTACAGTCAAGCGATATATGCATGTATGGATTTTATTGAATACATGGGTGAATGAATGCAAGGATTTCATGGAGTGCGTGGATAAATGACTGCATGGATTTCACTATAGAACGAACTTAGGCCCCCCGTCAGTTAAGCAATCGTTTGAGGTTCAGTCTTTGGATAGCCCCAAAGGCTAAAAAGACATACCGTGACAGGAGGGGATAAATATAAAAAACACTGGTGAACTGAACCCCAAACAATTATTTTACCGACGGGGGCCCTGAGTTTGTTCTACAGCGAAATCCTTGCATTCTATGAAATCCATGCATTCATTCATCCATGCATTCCATGAAATCTATGCATTTATTCATCCATCCATGCATTCCATGAAATCCTCGCATTCATCCATCCACTCATTCAACAAAATCCATGCATTCATTCATCCATGCATTAAATAAAATCCATGCATTCATTCATCCATGCGTTCCATAAAAACCATGCATTCATTGACCCAAGCATTCAATAAAAACCATGCATTCATTGACTCATGCATTCAATCAAATCCATGCATTCATTGACCCATGCATTCAATCAAATCCATGCATTCATTGACCCATGCGTTTCATAAAAACCATGCATTCATTCATTCATCCATCCATGCATTCAATAAAATCCATGCATTCATTCATCCATGCATTCCATTAAATCTATGCATTCATTCATCCATCCATGCACTCATTCACCCATGCATTCCATGAAATCCATCCATTCATTCATCCATCCATGCACTCATTCACCCATGCATTCATTGACCCATGCATTCAATAAAATCCATGCATTCATTCATCCATGCATTCCATGAAAACCATGCATTCAATCATCCATCCATCCATGCATTCATTCATCCATCTATGCATTCCATGAAATCCATGCATTCATTCATCCATCCATGCATTCATTCACCCATGCATTCATTCATCCATCCATGCATTTATTCACCCATGCATTCCATGAAATCCATCCATTCATTCATCCATCCATGCATTCATTCACCCATGCATTCATTCATCCATCCATGCATTCATTCACCCATGCATTCCATGAAATCCATCCGTTCATTCATCCGCGCATTCCATGAAATCCATGCATTCAATCAAATCCACACCTATATCACTATATGTATGGGTTCTCAGCAATCAGGCTCCAGGAGTGACGCCTGGTTGAAAAGTGTGACGCCCACCCAGTATGTGGGTTCGTAGTAACCAGGCTCCCATTTTAACTACTAACTAACTAACTAACCAACCAATTGGTTAACTTACTGACCGATAAACTAGCAAAGTAAGTAGGAGTGAGAGACTCACCATTATAACTAACAAACTAACTAACTAACCAACTAACTAATTAACTGACTAACCAATCAACTAGTTAACTGACTATCCGACCAATTACTTAACTAACTAATCGATGAACTATCAAAGTGATAGGGGTGAGTGACGCACCCTCGTTGAAAAGCGTAACTAACTAACTAACTAACCAACTAACTAACCAACCAACTAGTTAACTGACTATCCAACCAATTTGTTAAGTAAGTGATCGATAAACTATCAAAGTAAGTAGGGGTGAGTGACGTACCCTGGTTGAAAAGTGCAACGCCCACCCAGTATGTGGGTTTGCAGTATTCAGGCTCCCAGTATAAGTAACTAACTAACCAACAAACCTACTAGTTAACTAATCAACGAACAAATTAATTAACTAACTGACCGATAAACTATCAAAGTAAGTAGGGGTTAGTGACGCACCCTGGTTAAAAAGCGTGACGCCCACCCAGTAGGTGGGTTCGCAGTATCCGGGCTCCACCTCCCTTGCACGTTCAAAGTGATTCAGAGCAGCGGGGTAGTTGTTCTTACGGCGCTGCAGGATGCCGCTGTTTAGCTGCACCTTAGCGCTGTCCGGACAAACCTGGGCAATGCGGAGGTGGAGAGGTTGTAGGTGGAGAGGTTGTAGGTGGAGAGGTTTAGAGGTTGTAGGTGAAGAGGTTGAAATTGTGAATTGAAGATGAGGGAGTACAAGTGTGACCATTACACGAACTGTTCAGCTGCACCTCAGCACTATCCGGACAAAGCTGGGCACTGCGGAGGTGGAGAGGTTGGAGGTGGAGAGGTTGTAGGTGTAGAGGTTGAAATTGTGAATTGAAGATGAGGGAGTACAAGTATGACCATTACAAAAACTGTTCAGCTGCACCTTAGTGCTGTCTGGACAAACCTGGGTAATGTGGAGGTGGAGAGGTTGGAATTTTGAATTTAAGATGAGGAAGTACAAGTATGATTATTACAAAAGCTGTTCAGCTGCAGCTTGGCGCTATCTGGACAAACCTGGGTATTGTGGAGGTTGAGAGGTTGGAGGTGGAGAGGTGGAGAGATTGGCGGTGGAGAGGTTGCAAGGTTGAAATTATGTAGAAGATGAGGGAGTACATGCATCATGAGTACAGGAACTGTTCAGCTGCACCTTATCACTATCGGGACAAACCTGGGTAATGTGGAGGTTGAGTGGTTGGAGGTAGAGAGGTGGAGAGGTTGGAGATGGAGAGGTGGAGAGTTTGAAATTATGTAGAAGATGAGGGAGTACATGCATCATGAGTACAGGAACTGTTCAGCTGCACCTTATCACTATCGGGACAGACCTGGGTAATGTGGAGGTTGAGTGGTTGGAGGTGGAGAGGTGGAGAGGTTGGAGATGGAGAGGTGGAGAGTTTGAAATTATGTAGAAGATGAGGGAGTACATGCATCATGAGTACAGGAACTGTTCAGCTGCACCTTATCACTATCGGGACAAACCTGGGTAATGTGGAGGTTGAGTGGTTGGAGGTGGATAGGTGGAGAGGTTGGAGATGGAGAGGTGGAGAGTTTGAAATTGTGTAGAAGATGAGGGAGTACATGCATCATGAGTACAGGAACTGTTCAGCTGCACCTTATCACTATCGGGACAAACCTGGGTAATGTGGAGGTTGAGTGGTTTGAGGTGGAGAGGTGGAGAGGTTGGAGATGGAGAGGTGGAGAGTTTGAAATTATGTAGAAGATGAGGGAGTTCATGCATCATGAGTACAGGAACTGTTCAGCTGCACCTTAGCACGATTGGGACAAACCTGGGCAATGCAGAGGTGGATAGGTTGGAGGTAGAGAGGTTGCAAGGTTGGCATTGTGTAGAAGATGAGGGAGTTCATGTATCATGAGTACAGGAACTGTTCAGCTGCACCTTTTCACTATCGGGACAAACCTGGGTAATGTGGAGGTTGAGTGGTTGGAGATGGAGAGGTTGGAGATGGAGAGGTGGAGAGTTTGAAATTATGTAGAAGATGAGGGAGTTCATGCATCATGAGTACAGGAACTGTTCAGCTGCACCTTATCACTTTCGAGACAAACCTGGGTAAGGTGGAGGTTGAGTGGTTGGAGGTGGAGAGGTTGCAAGGTTGAAATTATGTAGAAGATGAGGGAGTACATGCATCATGAGTACAGGAACTGTTCAGCTGCACCTTATCACTATCGGGACAAACCTGGGTAATGTAGAGGTTGAGTGGTTGGAGGTGGAGAGGTTGGAGATGGAGAGGTTGGAGATGGAGAGGTGGAGAGTTTGAAATTATGTAGAAGATGAGGGAGTACATGCATCATGAGTACAGGAACTGTTCAGCTGCACCTTAGCACGATTGGGACAAACCTGGGCAATGCTGAGGTGGATAGGTTGGAGGTAGAGAGGTTGCAAGGTTGGAATTGTGTAGAAGATGAGGGAGTTCATGTATCATGAGTACAGGAACTGTTCAGCTGCACCTTTCCACTACCGGGACAAACCTGGGTAATGTGGAGGTTGAGTGGTTGGAGGTAGAGAGGTTGCAAGGTTGGCATTGTGTAGAAGATGAGGAAGTTCATGTATCATGAGTACAGGAACTGTTCAGCTGCACCTTTTCACTATCGGGACAAACCTGGGTAATGTGGAGGTTGAGTGGTTGGAGATGGAGAGGTTGGAGATGGAGAGGTGGAGAGTTTGAAATTGTGTAGAAGATGAGGGAGTTCATGCATCATGAGTACAGGAACTGTTCAGCTGCACCTTAGCACGATTGGGACAAACCTGGGCAATGCAGAGGTGGATAGGTTGGAGGTAGAGAGGTTGCAAGGTTGGAATTGTGTAGAAGATGAGGAAGTTCATGTATCATTGTTGAATGATGACAAAAACTATTCAGCTGCACCTTAGCGCTGTCTGGACAAACCTGGGTAATGTGGAGGTTGAGTGGTTGGAGGTGGAGAGGTGGATAGGTTGGAGGTGGAGAGGTTGCAAGGTTGGAATTGTGTAGAAGATGAGGAAGTTCATGTATCATTGTTGAATCATTACAAAAACTGTTCAGCTGCACCTTAGCACTATCGGGACAAACCTGGGCAATGTGGAGGTGGAGAGGTTTAGAGGTTGTAGGTGTAGAGGTTGAAATTGTGAATTGAAGATGAGGGGGTACAAGTATGACCATTACACGAACTGTTCAGCTGCACCTTAGCGCTGTCTGGACAAACCTGGGTAATGTGGAGGTGGAGAGGTTGGAGGTGGAGAGGTTGGAATTGTGAATTGAAGATGAGGAAGTACAAGTATGATTATTACAAAAGCTGTTCAGATGCACCTTGGCGCTATCTGGCCACGGACCCTTCTTCCCTGCGTCTAATGCGCTCTTCTATGTCGGAACATTCATCGGGGAACGTCTGTTGTACTTTCCATCTATTGGCTACTGCATCCTGCAGTCAGAGTGTCTGGTGGCTGTACCGCTCACATGGGTCAACATCAAGCAGGTGGGAAGTCTGCATCACACACACACACACACACATACACACACGCACATACACACACACATAAACACACGCACATACACACACCGCACATACACACACATACACACACACGCACATACACACACACAGAACAGAAAATAAAATAAAATAAAATAACAAAAACTATCAGAAAAGTCTGTTGTACTTTCCATTCATTGCCAACTGCACCCTGCTGTCAGAGTGTCTGGTTGCTGTACCGCTGACATGGGTCAACATCAAGCAGGTGCGAAGTCTGCATCATATACCCACAGACACACACACGCACACACGCACACACATACACACACACACACGCATACACACACACAAAGAACATAACAGAAAATAAAATAACAAAAACAAAAACTATCAGAAACGTCTGTTGTACTTTCCATTCATTGCCTACTGCACCCTGCTGTCAGATTGTCTGGTTGCTGTACCGCTCACATGGGTCAACATCAAGCAGGTGGGAAGTATGCATCATGCAATCACACCCACACCCTCACACCCACACCCACCCACAATCACACCCCCACACCCACACCCCAATCAACACCACACCACACCACACCCCACCCCCCCCACACACCCACACCCCCCCCCACCCCCCCCCCCCCCCCCACCCCACCCCCCACCCCCACCCACACCCCCACCCCCACCCCCCCACCCCCCCCACCCCCCCCCCCCCCCCCCCCAACCCACACCCCCCACATCACACCCACACCCACACACCCACGCATGCAGAACACAAAATGTCAGAAATAACAGGGGGGGCAACTTCGAACCAAGTGACCCCTCATCAAACTTTGTACATATCACAGAGAGGATGAAGAATCCGGTTTTATTTCTTAATTTGGCCCAGTAGAAAAAAAGTAATGGTCCTCGCGGGAGGGGGGGGGGGGTGGGGGGGGGGGTCAAGGAAAAATCCAACATTTTCAAAAAATTATGTACTTTTCAGGCTGTTTTCTGGCACTTCTTTTCTAGCCCTCAGAATGACATGGGAGTGGAACTAGGTTGTTTCTTTATAATTACCAGTCCATACATGCTATTGGGGGAGAGATCTACCACATATTATGCCCAGGGTGGGGGGGGGGGGGGGGGGGGGGTCAGGGTCTCTCTCTCTCTCTCTCTCTCTCTCTCTCTCCCCTCTCCACACACACAACGCCGTAACCAACACGTGTACAACGAAGTACAGAGTGAGACCTCGTGGTTGTTCACTGCTTTCTTTTTTGAATACTTTTTTGAATATACTTCTGTTTTTTACTGCCTGACTGATCTCCAAGCCCCACCAAACAATGTAACATCGATGATGCTATTTTCTATGTTTCAAACATTCCCAATGGTCTCGAGACCAACCTCAATGGATAGCCTGTGAAAAACCTGTAGAATGAGCATAATTAGACACCGTAACACTAAGTGGTGGCTGAGATAGTGGCTGAACAGTGGGTTCCGGAGCCGGGGGGGGGGGGGGGGGTCTGCAGAGGATGCCTTCACACTTTTTTGTGATGGGGTCTTTCACTTTTGTTTTATCAAATATAATATAATATAATCCCATAATATGAAATAAGTAATCCCAGAATATAAAATAAGTAATCCCATAATATGAAATAAGTAATCCCAATATGAAATATAATATAAAAGAATCCCATTATTCCCATCCCCCCTATCGATACACCCAGGACAGCACAAGCAACACTGTCGATGTCGATGATGATGACGAGGACGACCAAAGCCTTGCCCCTGCAAGCAAGCCCCGGGTGGGGGCCCTGGCTGGCGTACTGCCTGTCACTGTCAACCTGCTGGTGCTGCTGTTGTGTGTGACCCTGTTGGCCATGTATGGCGTGCGGACATACGATCGCAATTGGGACTGGTTGTCTGAGGAGACTCTCTTCATGTCGGCATTAGAGGTGAAAGTGCCTTTTAATAATAACAATAATATTATTATTATTGCCAATAATAATAAATAATAATAATTAGTAAATAAAACGTAATAAGTTGTATCTTAGAGATCTTTATAATAAATGTTTAATTCATATCAGGATTTTCGATTCATAAAATTAATGAATACTAATAATCGGGACTGTCTGTATGAAGAGACTCTATTCATGTCGGCATTAGAGGTCATAATTTAACTTAATTTATCATTTAATTTAATTCTTCATGACGGCATTAGAGGTGATAATTTAATTTTGATTGCTCATTTAATTTAATTCTTCATGTCGGCATTAGAGGTTATAATCTATTTGAATTGGTCATTTGATTTAATTCTTCATGTCTGCGTAGAGGTGCTAATTTAATTAAATTGTGACTGTCTGTATGAAGAGATTCTCTTCATGTCGGCATTAGAGGTGATCATTTAATTTTGATTGCTCATTTAATTTAATTCTTCATGTCGGCATTAGAGGTGGTCATTTAATTTTGATTGCTCATTTAATTTAATTCTTCATGTCGGCATTAGGGGTGATAATTTAATTTGCTAATTTGCTAATTTAATTGATAATTTGATTCTGCATGTCTGCGTTCGAGGTGCTAATTTAATTTAATTCAATTGTGACTGGCTGTCTGAGGAGACTCTCTTCGTGTCAGCATTAGAGGTGGTATATATATATGGCCTATATATGGCATATACGGTTGGGAAAGTCCCTTTAGCCTATTTGGCCTACCCCTGGACTGTAACATACATACATACATTAGAGTTGATAATTTGATGTTGATTGCTCATTTAATTTAATTTAATTGCTAATTTGATTTAATTATTAATGTCGGCATTTGAGGTGATAATTTAATTTTGATTTATAATTTATTTTAATTGCTTATTTGATTTAATTCTTCATGTCAGCATTAAAGGTGATACTTCATTTTTGATTGCTAATTGAATGTTATCGCTAATTTAATTTATTTTAAATTTGCTAATTTAATTTAGCTCTTCATGTCTGCTTTCGAGGTGCCAATTTAATTTCATTCAATTGGGACAGGCTTTCTGAGGAAAGTCTCTTCATGTGGGCATTAAAGGTGGAAGTGCTTTCTAATAATAACAATCATTATTATTAACCTGTTATTAATAATAAATAATAATAAATAGTAACGATGTAACAGTGATTCATGTGCACCCTCATCTTCAGTACACGATTCCAACCTCTCCACCTCCACATTACCCAGGTTTGT